>JARJHM010000668.1:0-176710 GCA_033356055.1 Carex pumila | reverse complement strand
AATGCCACAGACGGACCATTTAATTATGAAAATAACAGTATGTTGAAACATTCAATGCTGAGTAGTTGGGAATCTTCTTGACCTCCAAGTATACTGTTCAAGTCTTCCACATAAACTCTCTTTAAAACTTTCTTTTAAATATATTTGTTGTCGACAACTTTCCAAAAAAAAAAATTCTTCCACACTTGTCAATTTGCCGAAAAGGACATTATAATTAATTTGTTAATTTGCGCTCCAGTTCTTATCATAGTTTGGTTCTAGCAGCCTCCTAAGTCCAACGTGCTGTCTTTTGTTTCATTGTTTTAGGTAGGTTTGTGTGGGAGTGTTTGATGTCTTTAATTAGCTTGAACAATTACCATGTTTTATAGGGGTTGGCTAATATGACACTAGTGTTATATCAAACTAAATAACACCACCATCTTAAACCCTTAGATCTACTTTAAGATTCGTACTATCTGCTTTTACTATTTAAGCACTTCATTTTGTACGAATCTTAAAGCAGATCTAAGGATTTAAGATGTGGTGTTATTTAGTTTGATATAACACTAGTGTCATATTAGCCAAACTCTGTTTTATAAGTAAACTTGTATACTGCTGGCCATGTTTTGCCACCTTTATACTTTATTCGGTACTGGGACTTGGTTATGATTTGATTTCTAATAGAAATGGATAAATTTATTCCACTATTTAAAAAATAAATAAATAAAAACTTTTCACCTGCAATTGACTCATATAGCTTCAATTACTTTTTTTCTTTTAGATCAATATATATAATCTATTAAAATGAATTAGATGTAATTGAAGTCGTGTGATTTATTTTGAACGGTTTAAATAGAAGAATAAAAGGGTGCTCCTTGAATCCACTCAGAGTCAACTTCTATTGGTCTTCGCCGAGGAATGCCGTAGTACGTACTTAATTTGAATTTTCAATCAAAATCAAGCAGGACAAATCAACAACAGTAAATGAAAATACTGTTTTGTCCTTGTGAATTATTCCTTGAAACCACTCATCAAATGCATGTATTCAATAGTCTAAGATTCTTAATTACCTATTAGAATTCTTCGTGTTCATATATATATATATATGGGATGCGCTATGAGTAAAATGAGTTGGTGCTCCACGCTGTTATGTTTTTATTTTGAAATCCAACCAACAGATTTGAACCGTTAGATGTGATTTTCATATTGAAATGTGTTTGGAGACCAAATTTTACATTTTTTTGGAATTTATTTACTATTTATTAAGCATTTTTAAAAATTGTTGATTCGATAGTTCAGAAAAATTTACTGTTTTTTATTATTTACAGCAAAACAAATTTTTTGAAAAATACTTAATAAATAGTAAACAAATTCCAAAAAATGTAAAATTTGGTCTCCAAGCACATTTCAATATGGAGATTACATCTAACAGTTCGGATCAGTCGTTTGAATTTTCAAAATGAAAAAATACGGCGTGGAATATAAACGCGTTTTACTCCATGAAGTAGCGTAGCCCATCCCTATAAATATATATATATATATATATATATATATATATATATATATATATATATGAGGAGGGATCAAGTTACAACATTTTTTGAGTTACAACAAGTTACAACAAGCTTTTTAAAATTTTTGGAAGTCCAAATCGTCGATCCAAACCATTAGATATGATTTCTACAATAAAATGTGCTTGGAGACCAAATTTTATATTTTTTGGATTTTTTTTACTATTTATTAAGATGGGTATAAAAACTAGTCAAATTCAGACCATTGAATTTTCTACCCATCTTAATAAATAGTAAAAAAATTCCAAAAAATATAAAATTTGGTCTCCAAGCACATTTTATTGTAGAGATCACATCTAACGGTTTGGATCGACGATTTGGACTTTCAAAATTAAAAAAAAGCTTGTTGTAATTTGTTGTAACTCAAAAAATGTTGTAACTTGATCCCTCCTCTCTCTCTATATATATATATATACAAACAGATTGTTAGAATGAAGAATTGTCAAATTATTCTAGCTTGTAGAAAACTCACGGTATCTTTCATAATTTAAGAGCGCACAACAAATTAATAGCTACTTGAGAAGTAATTTTTCTCTGACCATTTAACATTAATTTTTCCCAATAAACTGCAAAAAAAAAAAAACTCTTCCAAAATGTACATTGGACTTTCAGAACATTTGGAAGTAACTTTTCTCTCTCTGTTACTTGATTATAATTAGTTGATTGTGTTGATAATTTATTCTTCTTTCGCTTGTGGTGCTAATTTTGATATCTCAACTCATTTAATATATTGATATCCCCATTTTTTTAAATCAATAAAAAATTAAAAATACTGATTAATAGTAATTAAAAAATTTAAAAAGACGGTTGTGCCCTTATATATAAATCTGAAAAGATAATTTCTTGTAGATTTATAAACTTTGGGGTCAGCAACGAAAAAAATATAACAAATTTGGGATTTCCGAAAGCCCAATGCTAGCTTTCGCTATACTTCCGTTCTGTTTTACCAGATAGGCTTTTAGAATATGACTGCAAGTAGGGGTGCAAACGGATTAGATACGGATCGGATATTAGATAGATATATACAGATATGAATATCTGTAGATATATACATAAATATTTTTATAATTTATTGTAAACTATATGATATATATCTATCATTTGAATACGGATAATTAAAATTCAAAATCATATTCATATTTGTATCTGCACGAATATTAAAATATCGGATATCTGTATCAAATTTTCAAATACGGATGTGGATATGGTCAAATAATATCCAGTCCGTTTGCACCCCTAACTGCAAGTCAGTCTGGGACTTGGTAATTACCAGGAGTAGAACTCAAGTCTAAAATCCATCAATATCGACTTCAAATAACGAATCCAAAACATTGAAACCCTCCTACCTCATTACGAGTGATGCGTCTACATGTAAAAATTTTAAACATTTTAATTAAATTAGTATAAAGTCAAATGGTCAAAATTAGAAGGTTAATAAATTTTAATGCATTCATTTTTGGAATATTTTTTTGATTGCTTGACTTTATACTAAATTAATTCAAATATTTAAAATTTTCATATGTAGACACATCAATCGTAAGGTAGGCAGATTCCAATAGTTCAGATTCGTCATTTGAAATAAATTTGATGATTTTTAGACTTCAGTTTACCAAAATTAAACTCGGTGAACTTAAGAACACCCTAGTTCTACCCAATTACCCAAATAAGCTTTTAAGTAGAACAAGGTTGTACGTACTGAAGCATCAATTTTGTGAAATAAGATAGTACTTTTATGTGAATTAAATTCTGAATAAAATAAAATTTTGAATAATACACCAAACAATCTGTACCTGTTTAAACTTTTTCTAACGTGAACAATATTATTGCAAATTCGGATTCATAAATAATGGATTTCCAGAATTTGTGAATTACCTCGTTGGCACAGCCCACTTGTATCAGATGGACATTGTAGTTTATTACTTGACTCGGGAGGATTTAAGGATTTATATTGGATTTTGAGAGTGGCCAAAATTGAAGATATAACTATATATTAATCATCATTAATTTATATTTTTTAGTAAAAAATTGAAAAAATGAGTTTATTTATAATATAGTTATATTTAAATGGAGAAATAATTAATTTTGATGTTTCGATAGGAAATATCTAATTGAATCGAAAGTTCTCTAACAAGTAATGCTACCCCATTTAAAGCAATTTGCATTTTCAATTAATATACATTGGGACGCATAATTAGACAAAAAAAGAACAAACAGGATTGGAAATAAGCTTTAAATGAGATAATTAAACAGTACTGTCACGGTCCAATTTCCCTGATTCGTTGCTCTTCTCCATACAAATACATCCCCATCAAATAAATTAATTAGCTCACATTGGTTGTCTCAGCTTCCAAGGCAACCGCTGAGTTGGCAGTATTAAATATTATCTAAATCAAAATCCTATATAACAAGAAATGATTTCACCGTAGATCGTCCAGAATTATAATCTCTAATCTAATATATATATTCTCAATACCCAAATGGGTTCATCTGCTCAAGCTACCAGCCATGAAAACCTTGATACAGCCTCAGCAATTCGAACAGAGATCATAACTGGATCACATTTGTTTAAGATTTATGGATATTCTCTGATTAAAGGGATTGGCATAGGAAAACCAATTAAGTCTGATGTTTTTACAGTTGGCGGGTATAACTGGATAATTGTGTTCTATCCTGATGGGAAAACCAACGATGACAAAGAATATATATCCATTTATCTTCAACTTGAAAGTGAAGCTACTGATGTGAAGGCACGAACAACTTGGACAATACTTCAACAGAATGGTGCCACCTCTAACTTGAGCCATACAATCCCAATCAAAACATTCAAAAGTACCAGCGATACATATTACGAATTTTGGGGTTATTCGCAATTTGCAAAGAAAACTAAATTTGAGGCATCAGACCATCTGAAAGATGATACTTTCACAGTGAAGTGTATCGTCAGTGTTCTTAAAGTAACTAAGCTTGAAGTAACGAATCCTTATGGCATCATTATCCCACCGTCGAATTTGAACCAAAATTTGGCTAACCTACTAGAGAGCGGTAACGGGGCAGACGTTACATTTGTAGTGAAGGGAGAGAGGTTTAAGGCACATCGGTGGATGCTTGCAGCGAGGTCGGCTGTCTTCAATGCCGAGCTTTTTGGATGCATGAAAGAGAAATGGGCAGACACCATAACGGTTGACGATATTGAAGCAACAGTTTTTAAATCAATGCTTTATTTCATTTATTCTGATTCACTGCCCGATTTTGAAGGTTGCGATGATGATGGTGAAAAGGAAAATATGAGATTGATGGCTCAGCATTTGCTCGTAGCTGCAGATAGGTATGTATAATTGTTTTTTTTTAACATTGTCCTTTTAATATTTTTTACTAATTTTAATTTGACGAACAACTATATGAAAAATAGATACCAGCTGGAGAGATTGAGGTTGATGTCTGAGGATTCACTGTGCAAAAACCTCAGTGTCAGCAACGCGGTAAATACATTAATTTTAGCTGAGCAACACAATTGCAGTCAACTCAAAGCAAAGTGCCTCAAATTTATGAGCTCCCCTGAGATTTTTAAAGCTGTGGTATTGACTGATGACTTTCACAATTTGATGAAGATTTGCCCATCAGTTTTGAAGGATTTTAATTGAGTTTCTTTTTTTTCATGATTTATAGTGTCATATGGCTTATGAATTATCTCAGTTTATGAAATCATGTGGAAATGACTATATAGATTTTTACCTTGTTTTTTCACTGTAATTACTGTTAAGTATTTTTCTGTACAGCTTATAACTTTTTGACTGTATTGTTTTTTTTTTCTTCACCACATGAACTTAGATAGCTATCAAATATGTTATTAATTCCTTCACAAGGCTGCCTTTCAGGCTCCGGCCTTGAATTCAATTCTAGATTTTGAAGTCAGTCATTGCATGAGAGAAAGGTAATAGCATTTCTTAACAGTCAGGGGACAAATTGTTGAAATTGAAGAAGTCCGATTAATAATTTAATTATTTTAAAGAATTTAGGCATTTTGTAAGGTCTTAAGTGCTTAAAAATCTTGGTCATCAGAATTCAGAACTCAGAAGTTCTATTACACTGTCAATTGTGCTTGGTTGTCTAAACTTGTGTTTTTTTTTTTTTTTTAGGGGTACTATGTAATTTTTGCCCGTCTGCTGATTTGGTTGTTTTATTTGCCCAAAAAACAGGGCTAAAACTTAATGAAGTATGTTGATTGTTTTTCTATACTTCTTGAAATCTTCAAAAGCTATATATATTTTATCAAGTATTTTGAAAATGACCACACAAGTGTGAAAGGGGCTTTCTAGCTGGATCAGAACTTTCATTTTGATAAATTTAATAAAATTTCAGATGTCCTGAGAAATGTGTAAATTAGATATTAATAAATATTATTTCTACAAATTAATAAGGCCATTAGTTGAATAGTTTACTGAGACAATCCAAACATACTCTTCATTAATTGTTTAAGTTGATTTTTGAGAAGAAGATAGTTTCATTAATTCACCCTAAAACTTATATGAGTACACATCTTACATATAGGTCCCTAATCTATTTCTTGATTTTCGTTTTACATAATTGCCTTATTTAAACTTAACTCTAAACAGTTTATTATCCTCCTGATATCCATTTCCTTCGATGCTCAATTAAGTATTGATTTTGTTTGATCCATATTAAAAATTGGTGGTTAATTTTTTTGGTTCAGTTTCAATTATTTTGGAATAGTTAATTTTTTTATTAATTAAAGAATGTATAATTTATAGTCACCAGTACCAATAACTTTACCAATGGCACACATCTAATTAATATCATAATTGAGATAATTAATTAATATCATAATTGAGATTGATGGCTCAGCATTTGCTCGTAGCTGCAGATAGGTATGTATAATTGTTTTTTTTTAACATTGTCCTTTTAATATTTTTTACTAATTTTAATTTGACGAACAACTATATGAAAAATAGATACCAGCTGGAGAGATTGAGGTTGATGTCTGAGGATTCACTGTGCAAAAACCTCAGTGTGAGCAACGCGGTAAATACATTAATTTTAGCTGAGCAACACAATTGCAGTCAACTCAAAGCAATGTGCCTCAAATTTATGAGCTCCGCTGAGATTTTTAAAGCTGTGGTATTGACTGATGACTTTCACAATTTGATGAAGATTTGCCCATCAGTTTTGAAGGATTTTAATTGAGTTTCTTTTTTCTCATGATTTATAGTGTCACATGGCTTATGAATTATCTCAGTTTATGAAATCATGTGTACTGGGTTTGCCACTTGCATATGTTACATCTTATGTGGAAATGACTATATAGATTTTTACCTTGTTTTTTCACTGTAATTACTGTTAAGTATTTCTCTGTACAGCTTATAACTTTTTTACTGTAATTACGGCTCTATATTCGAGTTTTCAAATCCTAACGGTCGATCCGAACCGTTCATCTTGCTCTCCATATTAATATGTGTTTGGAGACCAAATTTTACATTTTTTGAAATTTTTTACTATTTTTTTTAGATATTTAGAAAATCACTTGATCTGAAAATTCTGGACCATCCAAAAACAGTGATTTTCTAAATATCTAAAAAAATAGTAAATTTTTTTTTTCTAATGTTAAATAGAAAAAACAGTGATTTTCTAAGTATCTAATTCAATTTGTTCATTTATACGCTTTCAAAAGCACTACTTACCTTTCTAATGTTAAATATGTCAAAATTGATTCTTGATTCAATATAATAACTTTGATTTGAGGGACAGAGAAAATGTCACCAAGACTACAGAAAAGAAATTGTTAATTACTAATTATGTTGAGAGAAAATTGTTCATCAAAAGTTAATTATTACTTCTCATAATTTATAGGATTTTTTTCTTTTAACTTCTTCTTTAACAAGCAGTCCCAAGTATCAGTTGAAAGTGCACTTGCAACGAATGTATAAGTATAGAAAAGGATTGATTAATTAACACATAAATTATCAACACACACCAACAATTAGGGTAAGAATCAACCATTAATTATTCTTTAATTACTACACAAATTTCAAATTAATAGAATCATACATTAAAGTCCAAATGGACTTACCTATAAATAATAAATAAATATATATCAATTAATACAAGTAATTTTTGAAAAAAATGATTTAACTGACTTCTTCTTTTTCTCCTTGTTTCTTTATCTTCTTCAAGCATTAATGGAGAAATTGCTTTCAAGCGACTTAGGCTCTCCAATTTCCCTATCCCTTTGCTGTTACCTCTCATATCCACTGTAATTTTCTTCATCTAATTATACGCAAGTAGTAAAAAATTTATCTTCTTCATCAAAATTCTTCTAATCATAGAACTAACTCAAACATAACGGGAAATTAATTTCATGAAAATAACAAAAGAAATATAAAAAAGAGAACATATATACCAGAATATTTGTACCTCTTGAGCCTTCCTTGTCTTCTGGAGAGCAACGAACAAGCCAAAACCTCCATTCTTTTTTTTTATCTCCTAATTCTTACCATCAACTTCTAAAATCCAGCTAAGAGATTTAATTTGGTTTACAACTTCACTCTTTTCTTAAGAGAAGCACATGTGTGGCGTCAAAATAAGCATACTCACGCTATTTATAAGCACATATAATTCATTTTAACCGTTGAATGAGGTACGTACAATCTTAGACGAACAAAATCATCTTCACTAAGTACCTAAATAATCTGGCTTTAAAAACCATGCCGCAGAAAACATCGCCGTTGTTTTTAAAAAACACAAAACGTATTCCTAACACTATACCTAACCCTACTCATTTATTGAGCATCTTATGCTCCGATCCCCGATTGATAATGTGAAGAACCTCTTCTGCACAACACATTACCCTGTAGATGTGCATAAAAACAAATAGAGAGAATTTGTCAATTCACTACAACAAAAGAGAACTCAATTTTTTTTGCTTACGACACAAACAATTTGAGGACACTTTGGCCAGTAAATCGAATCCTAACAGAATTTCTTTTTGGTTCAGGCTGTAATTTAGGTCTTCTACTCATCCCAAAAACACATTAAGGGCCTGTTCGGCTGACAAATGGGAATGGGTACACGCACGGGAATTGAACTGAAAAACATTGTTCCCATAGGGAAAAAAAAATTCAATTCATTTTTTTTTTCCATGTGAATAGTGATTCGGCCGAACAGGGCCCAATAGTGTACCAGAGGAATACAAGGAAATAAGGTTATTAGTGTATCCAAACAAAGATTCCAAACTCTATGTTTATATTATTGTCTATATTTCCTTTTTAGGGTACATGGTATTAATTAGTAATCCTAACACATTCTTTCTTCAATTAAAATAAATGTATACTAACCTTTTGTTTGTCTTTCCTTTTCCTAAACCATTCATGCTGAAATACAAGATAGTTCGTCTGACCACGACATAAAAATGAAGAAAGTATATGTTAGCTGCAATTAATTTCTTTCCAGACTAAAATACAAAATATTACTTGAATCAAAATTATATATATATATATATATATATAGAGAGAGAGAGAGAGAGAGAGTAAGACTTGGGTGCTATGGACACCATAGAGGGTCACCGTGCTACAGCTCACTATTCGAGTTTTCAAAATCCAAACGGTCGATCCGAACCGTTCATTTTGTTCTTCATATTAATATGTGTTTGGAGATCAAATTTTACATTTTTTGAAAATTTTTTACTATTTTTTTAGATAGGTAGAAAATCAAATATCTTAATAATGCAGAACTTTTTAGATTAAGTGATTTTCTACCTAACTAATAAAATAGTAAAAAAAAATTCAAAAAATGTAAAATTTGGTCTCCAAACACATTAATATGGAGAACAAAATGAACGGTTTGGATCGACCATTTGAATTTTGAAAACTCGAATATTGAGCCGTAGCACGGTGACCCTCTATCCTATCCATAGCACCCAAGCCTTACTCTATATATATATATACGCCTAAGGGCTTTTCACTCAAAAATATATATATATATATATATATATATATATATATATATATATATATATATATATATATATATATATATATATATAGGATGTGGCTACGGTGCTATGGGTAGCTAAGAGGCCTCCATGCTACGGCTCGGATTTCAAGTTTTCAAAATCCTAACGGTCGATCCGAACCGTTCATCTTGTTCTCCATATTAATATATGCTTGGAGACCAAATTTTACATTTTTCTGAATTTTTTTACTATTTATTAAGCCACTTTGAAAACCCCTGATCCAACGGTGGCTTAACCCAACAGTAAAACCAGAAACTACCGTTGGATCAGTGGTTTTCAAAGTGACTTAATAAATAGTAAAAAAATTCATAAAAATGTAAAATTTGGTCTCCAAGCACATATTAATATGGAGAACAAGATGAACTGTTCGGATCGACCGTTAGGATTTTGAAAACTCGAAATCCGAGCCGTAGCACGGAGGCCTCTTAGCTACCCATAGCATATTAGCCAAAACCTATATATATATATATATATACACACACACACACATATATATATATATAGAGATGGGCTATGGTGCATTGCAATGCATGGAGGGGTTTGTGCGTTGGATCATAAATCTAAAATTCAAAATCCAAATGGCCGATCCAAACCGTTCATCTTGTTCTCCATATTAATATGTGCTTGGAGACCAAATTTTACATTTTTTTTGAATTTTTTTACTATTTATTAAGTATTTTACAAAATTGTTGATCCATATTAACATGTGCTATATATCATATAATTTTGTTAGTCATTAAGCAACAATAGATCAAAAAATATTTTGGTGATTCCAAAGTACGAATTATCTAAAATAATATTAGGAGAAAATTTGTGTATCTTTTGTTACTTTGTATCATATTTGTTTTTTGTTTTCTGAAGTTATATTTTGTGTCAGTATTTAAATATATACATGCTTAGTCTTGATTAGCATGTTAATTATGGTTCTTATCATACTAGTTCAAAATTAACACTAATGTAATTATAAGTTTATATTCAAACAATAAAACTTTATACTTAAGAGCATGGAAATTAATAATCAAGAAACGCCGCATGACTTTAGGTACTTCATATTTTATTACATTTTTCGTCAAAAACAAATCTCAATCTGTGTAAAATTCAGAAAAAAAAAAAAAATAACACACAGGCAAACCAGAAACATTCTCAAATCTCAATAGTATTTTTGTTGCATCAGTCATTCAAGTCATTGAACATAATTAAACGATAAGTTGAACTAATAAGGTTTGGTGAAATTATTATCCAAGCTCGCCAAATTTTTTATCCTTTGGATATATTTCCTCAGTCAGGTTAAGAAACCTCTGCTGGCCCTGTAAAGAAACAGTATTAGCAGCACTTAACTAGAGAACAAAAAAAGAAAAACACATATGACATTGTAGTATCAAGTGATTTTCTACCTATCTTAAAAAATAGTAAAAAAATATAAAAAAATTGAAAATTTGGTCTCCAAGTATATTTTCATACAAAGATCATGTTTAACAATTTAGGTTGACTATTTAAGCCTTAAAATAGAGATATGGATCCATAGTACAGGTAATACGGGCCTTTGCTGTTTCACTTGTGAGTTTAATGAAGTTCTGAAGAAGTTTGGTCCTTCAATGGGGTGGAACAAAAAGATAATAAATTTGTTTTTGGACCTTTTTTTTTTCATATTTCCATAAATAAAAAGTGCGGGGGTGCTTTCGGCACAAGGTAAGAAAATGTAGTAGATTATAATACCTGCTCGATGGCATGAGAGGTACCGAATCCCCTGAAAAAGATCATTAAAAAAGGAAAGATGTATAAGCTTTGATTTAATTGACACAGAAATTAACAGAATTCTCCATATATCTGTTTGTATTCATTTTGGTTAATGGTAGACCAAGATGTTACTTGAAATGAAGAATAACAGGTATCAAACAGGTACCAAATATGGGGCATTTGTTGTCAGAGAGAAAAAAATATTAATAAAACTAAGTACCCAAGATTCATGCGCTGTTGAACATCGATTTGATGGTCGTTGTTCTCTTTGAATGCTTCTTTTACAGCCTATTTATGTAAAGTAAGAATGTTTATACCAGATTAATATTAGTTATAGCCAAACTTGTTGAAAAAACTAAAAATAAATAAAATATTGAAAGAACTAGAGTTTATTACGTCTACCTTAATACCTTCCTGCTCACTGCTCATATATATAAGAAACACACCAATAATATGAAAAGAGAAAAATATGTAATTAGCAACAGCTGAAAAACAAAGAAATGTGAACAACTTTGAAACATGGTAATGAGTAACACCTCTCATATCTCTCTTTGGGACTCAAATTAACAAACCTGTTTACCATGTCCTCAAAATTGCTGAAAAAAGAATACAAAAATAATCAGATAATTTTATTGGCACTTATTTTAATCGTAAGATATATTTTCCAATATTCTCATTTCATCTAAATCAGGTTCTACTTGTTCTCCATTTGCAAAACAAAGCAATGAACTTGAGAATATAAAACAAAAACTGTAACATTATGAATGGAACAAAAAGCTGGTAAACAGATACCAGCACTTGGTAATACTTTATAAAATACTCACCATGAACTTCTCTTCAATAATTTTTTTTATTAAACTCCAATTGTCAGATTAAGAAAACATAAAGGAATTCTTACAATTTATCCTAAATTCAGTTAACACATAGTACTCTTTCACCAAATCATGTAAATAAGGACTAAACATATACAAAATAAAAAACAAGAGATAAGGAATTAGAGGTTACATATTCGGTCCTAAGACAAGCTCTGCCTTCCCATTGGGATAAAACGAGAGGAAAAAAGTTTCGGTATCGCTTAAAATGGACAATTCTTCCATCTTCTTTGCCATGCCACGTATCCTCCTTTGATGGCTGCTTTCCTTATTTTCATCCATTTTCTTCTTGTTTCCTTCCATCCTATTTACTTTTAAAAAAGAAAAATGAGTTGTTATTTGTCAAAGCAACCTAATTCTCAGAACAAATAAAAGATTTTTCATTTATCACTGCTCACAAAATAAGTTTTTTCTTGGAAATAACCCAGAAAAAATTAATTAAATCCAGCAGTTAAATTTACAAACCATTGAAGCAAACCAAATAATTAAAGATCAAATCTTTAGAACAGTACAACTAAACCCAGGTGAATAAATGGATATATTTCTGAAAAGTGCACCAACTGGAGCATGCAACTTTTGGTAGAAAGAATTAAGAGAAATAGGGAGGGTTTAAAATTGAATATATTTATTTCAGTTTTAATTAAGCAACTAATTAAGCAAAAGAAAATAGAGATAGAGAGCTAACTAGAAAGAATACTTTTTGGAATTCATGTGATATAGAATGAAAAAAAAAAGTACTTTTAAAGGAATCCAATTACAAAATCAAGAATGTGTCAAGAAACCTAAAATACAAATCGGCTAACTAGTAAAACAACCTCACTACAGATTATTCATGGAATCACAGATTCACAATCCATTATGAGGTACTCCCATTGCTATAACTCTCAACAAATTGCACAAAGAAACGAACTAAACACGAACCAGAAATAAAGCGAGGTAGAGTAGAGCAGAATAGAGATAGAAACCTCAGAGAAGAAAAGAGGAGAGATAGGCGCCTCCAGTTGCTCTACCTAGTGCCTTTGCAGAGTTGTACAAGAAACAGAGGAGGTGATACTTGAGACTTGAGAGAGAAGAGGGAGTAAGAGGAGGTAAAGGTACATTTAACCGAGTAAAGGAGGTTTTAAGTGGTCAAGTGGATAGTATAGGCGGTTTCGGATTTAACCTTTTCGGATCTACAATTTTAATTGGACCCTTTAAGGGAAGCCCACTAGAAACAGAGACTCTCTGAAAGGATTCGTGCTGGCTTCGATCTATATTGAGAAATGATAATTTTACCATGGGCCCTGATTTGGGCTTGGGCTGGGCCCTTTTTTGTTCTAGATTGAAGAGCAAATTATTTCTGTTGACAACAAATTCTATACTCATCCCCGTAAAAAAATTTATCTACTTCGTAAAAAAAAAATTGGGTAAGGAAAATAAAAACAAAAAAGTTTGACATGACTATTTGGAATTTTACAGAAGCATGAATTTCATCGAAGCCACATCATAAGTAACGGAAGTACAATAGAACGTTTTAAACAAAATTAATTAATTCTTTCTTTCAAAAAAAATTCGGTTGACAAGACAAACCTCAGAAATCTTTAAAAAAATGTGACCATAAAAAAAAAGAAAAAAAAAAGAGCAAAATCATTTGCAACTAGAAACAATCACAAATCACAAATAAATCAAACCAAATTTGTCCCATAAAAAAATCAACAAGCAGTCTTATCATACATAAGTCCACATAAACTCAAAATACACACCATATAAAATACAAACCGTACAAAGTGACTAGTACCAGTTGTTAACTCAAAACACATAAAAAAAAAAGACCAACAACTCTTAAACATACAACACAAAAAAGGTACAATATATATATATTTTTTTCAATAATATTGTATCACCCAAACTTAAATTAGAGCATAATTTATTTATTTTTCATTTTTTCCCCTTTTTCCTTTTTTCCCCCCTTTTTCCTTTTTTTCCCCTTTTTTTTCTATAGTTGTCCATTAACATTTAAAGTATCAAATAAGTTCGAAAGTTACACACAAAATTATACAATCTCCTTATACTGGGGTGTGAAGACTTGAGGAGATGGATACAACAATTGTCTTCAATTATATAATCAATCGAGATTCTTTTTATCTTTTTTTTTTTTGTTGTTTTTTTGGTTTTTGTAGTTTTTTGTTGTGGTTCTATTTTTTGTTAATTTTGTGGATGAGGTGGTGTAGAGGGCATATGGAGAGACAATAGAGAAGAAATTGAAGTGAATGAGCAAACTAAGTCCAACCTAAAAAAGATTCCTTTTTTCTGCAAGAGAAACAGAGTTAAGAAAAAAAGATTAGCATCTTATAACATGGGCTGAGCAGAAAAATATTATGACTACTATCAGACTGATAATATATAAATAATGCAATGCCATCATTAATTACTGACAACATAAATGGATCATTCTGATGTCCAAACAACAAATTCAAACCGTTAGATGTTTAATCTATATTATAATTTACTTGGAGACCAAATTTTACATTTTTTGGAATTTTTTTACTATTTATTAAGCTGGTTTGAAAACTGCTGATTTCAATGCTACAGAAATTTACTGAAATCAGCAGTTTTCAAACCAGCTTGATAAATAGTAAAAAAATTTCAAAAAATGTAAAATTTGGTCTCCAAGTAGATTATAATATAGATTAAACATCTAACGGTTTGGATTTGTTGTTTGGACATCAGAAATTACGATATTGCCCCGGAAGCATCTCCGCTGAAATGCTGCCGGCAGCATTTTAGCCGGAGGTGCTGCCGGGGCTTTTTTTATTTTCTGATATCCAAACAATAAATCCAAACCGTTAGATATTTAATCTATATTATAATTTACTTGGAGACCAAATTTTACATTTTTTGGAATTTTTGTACTATTTATTAAGCTGGTTTGAAAACTGCTGATTTCAATGCTGCAGAAATTTACTGAAATCAGCAGTTTTCAAACCAGCTTGATAAATAGTAAAAAAATTCCAAAAAATGTAAAATTTGGTCTCCAAGTAGATTATAATATAGATTAAACATCTAACGGTTTGGATTTGTTGTTTGGACATCAGAAATTACGATATTGCCCCGGCAGCACCTCTGCTGAAATGCTGCCGGCAGCAATTTAGCAGTGCCCTATATATATATATATAAATATTTAAAAAGTGGTTTAAAAATGAATCAAAATTTTCAAAAGTTATTGCTCCGAAATGCTAATGGTTGAAATACAAGATTGCTGTAAATTAAATAGTTTCAAATGGGAAAGACAATTAACTCTTATACTTTTTCTTTGAATAAAATGTTACAGAATCTGTAACTGAAATCCACCGGCACAAAAATGAATTACAAAATTGGTTTACTGAAATAGAAGTTGCAAGTTCGGAACAAACTCAATGAGACCTAAAATAAAAGGCCATGCAAGCACAAATACGTACGGTTATACCAACAAGCCATAAATCATCAGAGTATAAAAAAAGAAAATGGAAAGAGGTCTGGTACACTTGTCCCGTTCATGAGTGCTGAACCATACTAGCAATCCAGCACAAAACCAAAATCTGGGCAATTATGTATGATCCTTAATATCAAGTACCAAGGTCGTACCAATAAGATTTTAAATGATGCGTTCCCTCTAATGACTAATTCATCAAAATTATGTATCCATCAATAAAGAGAAGATATACAATTAAAAATATAAGTAGTTTACTGTTGGGTCTCAAAAGTAGGTTACCTTTTTTTGGAAATTTCACAACGGTGATTCCTTTATCAAACCAGATATGGTAATTAGGGCCACCCTTCTTTGACTTCTCCATCCGAGTTGAACAGTCCTTAATTTCCAGCTTACGAATATTCCTGGGTTGTTCTTCGATTAACTTCTCTGTCAGAGTTGGGCATTCTTTAATTTCCAACTCACGAATATTCCTGGGTAGTTGTTCCAATTCCAATTCACATAGGTTTTGACAGTTATGTAGATGAATATACTGGAGAGATGCAAGATTCTTTAAGGTTTTTGGCAAATGGGTACTATTGTAATCATAAATTGACAAATCTGTGAGAGAGGTCAGAGACTGGAAAACCTCATCATCCAAGGAATATTCGTCAATGTAGTAAATTACCAAAGCTTCTAGTGCGGAGATAGTTTCATTTGATAGTATCAATTTCAATAATAATAGGTTGTCAACTGCAACCTCTTTAAGTGCAGATGTGTACTTGTCCATGGGAGATAGTTTCATCTCAGCGCAGTGCCTCACCAGTAGTGTATGAAGTTCAGTTAATGAATTCAATCCCTCTAAACGACCATCTAATCCCACTATAGTCAGCTCCTTGAGACTAGGCAGGTGACAAACACGTAGAACTCCCCTCAGTTTTTTAAACATTACATACCATATCTCAAGGGAACATAGTACCGGTAGATTTGATTCGGCAATAATGACATCAACATTTGGGCAATCCGAAAATTTTAGCCTCTCCAAGGAGGAAGGCAATGGTTCATTTGATGTGATCAAATTGAGGCAGCCATCTAATTCAAGCACTATCAGGGAGGTCAAGGCTCCAATACCTCCCAAGGAACTGAGCAAATAGCATCCTTTAATGGTAAGAGACTGGAGATTCTTCAATAAACATAGGACTTCCTTGGGAGGAAGAGAGGTTATTGTCTGAATATTAGTTAGTTCAAGTTCAGAAAGGGAAACAGTGCATTGTATGCAAGTGGATAATGCATCACTAGTAATGCAACATGTTGATATCTTAAGTTTAGTGAGTGAAGACGGTAAAACCAACTTGGACTCTTCATTTTTCTTGAACATTTTTTCTGTGTGGTAATGCATGAACATAACCCACCCATCCAAAAGCTGATCTCGAGAATAATCTTTATTCAAAGGGTCAAATTTCAATATCTCTGCCCACTCATCCAAAAGTGGATCCGGAGAATCATCAAATGCTGCTTCCAATCTGTGTTTCACCGAAAGAAAAAAGAGCTTCACATTTGACTCAAAATTTCTGGGTAATAGTACATCCTCTTGTTTCAGGCACTCTACTATTTGCTTCACGACCTCATGTTTGGATTGGTTCCTTTCTTCCTTCTCCAACAAATCATTCCCAGAGAAATAACTAAGTTGTGGGATGTTGCTAATCTCTAAAGAAGTGAGATTTGGTGGAAAGGTGGGCATTTTTTTCAGGTTCTTGAAGCCCTGTAATATAAGAGTTGTACAACTGGGAAGTGATTCGTGAATGGATGAGATTTCATCTACCTTGTTACAATCCATTAATATTAGTGATCTGAGATGTTTTAGTCAATTCTGACTTGAGAACCAATTTGGAAATCTATCTCCTCCAAATCCTTTAAGTGTGAGGGCACTTATCTTAGGATGAGGATGCAATGCCTCTAATAATTCAACATGTTGAGTAGAGAGACATGCAACATTATTGGTGTTGCTTTCATCAGAGGTCCACTCAAATTCTAGTTCCTCCACATGCTTTTTGTTTCGCATATTTGCCTTTACAGCATCCGCTATACTATCTACTTTCTCAAGACCTCTAATGCACATTTCACCTCGAAGCTGATTCAAGTTTTCTAGTTGGTGTAATTCATTCCCACTTTCCTTCCTTACAACAAATTCACGAAGGTCTTGGAGGGATGTCAGCCTTCCAACATGAGAAATATGGGGCAATGTCTCCCCAACTGTTCCAATGCGCCTCAAGCTAATGAGGTCAGAAAAACCATTGGGTAGGGATTTGCAATTTGGCAGGACAAGCAATTGAAGGTTGTAAAGTTTGCAAATAGAATCTGGAAGTTTCTTAATAGGCTGAGGGCCATAAATATCCAGGGAACGGAGATGCTTTAAATTGCCCATATAGTCTGGCAAGTCAACAACCGAATCAGAAAGATCTAACACCCTCAGTTTTTTCAAGTGTTTCAACATCTCTTGTAATACTTCCTTTGCGACAAAAAAACCATCAATTTGCACAATAAAAGTGCGTATTTTCTTCATGAGGCATAATGTTTCTTTCTTTAATTTGTTTACTATGCTTGAGGGTAAATGGACGTGGCGAATGTTTTCAATTCTAGATAACATGTTGCTTATGTGGAAAGGAATTTCTCTGGAATTAGTGGAGTCTATTCTGAAAATATCATCACCTTGAACCTGTTCTGCAAGTTCATAAAGCAGGTCATGTAGTTGATAACGTATCTCCTTTTTATATACAACTGGATCCAAAAAAAACCTCGATATGAGCTCATTCAAGTAATTTTGACCAATATCCTCCAACCTTTCTTGATTATGTATTGGCCTAATAAAACCTTCCGCCATCCAAATATCAATTAAATATCGTCCTGTGAACCTCGAAACTATTGGATATAAGCTACAGATAGCAAAACAACGTTGGAGATCCAGAGGAAGCTGCTGATAGCTCCAAATCCTCGCTTTCATGTTATCTCCCAACCAATTTTTTTCTGCTACTTCCTCCCAATGCCTTAGGTCAAGTTTTCCACTCAACTCATGACCCACTAGCTTTGCTGCACCAGGATCTCCTTTTAGCTTAATAGCTATTTTTCGACCTAGTTCTTTGAACTCCTCTTTTTGCAAATGACAATTGCTAGGCCAAGCATAATGCATAAAGAGCTCCAAAAATTGATCCTCATCTATGTCCTGCAAATAATAGGTCTCTATTTCTGTAACACCAACAAGGCCGACCTTTTGTGCAACATTTTTGGATTGAGTTGTAAGTATAATTTTGCTCCCTGGTAAGCAACTACTTAAGCAACCAATGAATTTCTCCCATTGTTCAATAAAACCCTCAATATCACACCAAAAATCATCTAACACAAGTAGAAGTTTCTTAGATCCTAACATGTGTCTTATTTGTGTTAAAAGAGCTTCAAGAGATGTAGGGGGGTTATAATTATGAGAGCATTCTATTGCCTTTATTAGTTCTATCATGTGCTTAATCACGTCGGCAGCGTCAAATTTGCGAGGAGTATGCACCCATAAACAAAGATCAAATTGCTCTTGTCCATCCATATGTTTATAAACATGCTGGGCAAGTGCAGTTTTCCCAACACCAGAACGGCCCGTAATGGCAATAATTGGGATTGCTTGCCTAGTGTTTGGTCCAGGCTCAGAATTTAAAGGTTTTTCCATGAGTAAGCTGACTATGGTTTTTTTATCTATCTCACGACCGAAAATTCTGGCAGGAGGCTCTGAAATCGTATCCCTGTCAACATCACTATCACTAGCATTTTCTTGGTCCTCTAACAAATCACGAAATTCGTTGGCCTCCTTTGCAATTTCTATGAGTTTGTCTATACAGCGCTTTAGCATGATTCTTTTCCAGGAGAAAACAGATAAACCATATTTTAACTTAATCGAAGTAATATCAATACACCGGGGTAAAAATTGGGATGGTAAACTAATTCGGGTTCCCCTCTCATTCTTCTCCTTTTGTTCTAGTGTTTTTCTATCATCATTTACCTTTTGCTTAAGCAGTTCGTACTCGAATAGGTCGATTGCTTCCTCAGCCTCATAGTATGCATCCTTGAGCCTTCTGAGCCAGACCTCTAGCTTGTCCTTGTTGCGGCTCTTTTCAGCTTTCTCAATCGCTAGAGAGAGGCGAGGAAGTACTATCGCCGCAAGTATCTTCCTTCTTTCATCGATGCCAGTGCCGAGATAGTGATGCGCTTTGTCGAATAGCATTTTCAATAAGGGGGATGCCAGCCAACCTAAGGAGGTGAGAACAGCCGCCTCAGCCATGTCTGGCCTTGTCTTCTCTTCGTACAGGCTTTAAGTGGGATCACTTAATTTTGACACATGTTTTGGATAGTGTTGAAGTAAGTTCAGAAAATTAGAAAGGAATGATACGAAATGAGATAGTAATGTAGCTAATTTTTTGGGTGGGTAGGGGAAGAACTTGGATGTGGTAATTAAGTTCAACGGTTCTTTCTTTATTCTCTTTATTTTGCCCCTTGGTTTTAGAAGTGGTTTTTCGCTGAAAGCAGAGAGGTGATGTAATTATTTTCTAACCCATGTGCCAATGAAGTTGACATGTTTAATGTTTTTCTTCTAAAAAATATAAGGTATTTAATTATGTTGAGTATTTAATAAGCATTAAGAAAATCTCATTTTGAACTTGACATTTATGAGGTACCATTTGAAAAAAAACAAAAAAACAAAAAAAAAAAGAGCGCCGTAACATGTTTTTCAAAACATAACAGTTATCCTTTATAAATCTTCATATTTTCGGATTATCTTTGCTATTCTATAAATTAGTTTTCTAAATCACAACCCTATGACCTCCTTTCAATTTATTCTAAAACCTCACAAAACTTGAGTTTTTTTTTTCTTCTTTTAAACAATTTTAATGGATCACACAATATTATGATAATATTTTGGCTTTAAAAGTTTGATTTTGATACTATAGTTGTTGATGGTGTTGGTGTGGGTCAGACATGCAATATATATTGTTGGTATACACTATTGACTGATTATATATATTAAATATATCGAGTGAGGCCATGGTACTGTGTATATATAGCTCATATTAGTTCATATTATGGACTAATATTTTCATTTTAAAAGTACTCAAATAGTCAATCTAAACCGTTCAACATAATCTCCATATGAAAATGTACTTATAGATTTAATTTGAAAATGAAAATATTAATCCATAGTTTGGACTAATATACACTATGTATAGTAGGGAGTAATATATATATATATAAGATACTTTTTGGGAGAGAAAAAATACATTTATGACAGTACTCCATCGCAAAAGGTACCATCACTAATAAAAAAAATATTTTTATGACAACACTTCATTACGAAAAATCACTTTTTATCCTTGCAGAAAATGCCAATCTTTTGTAGTAGCGCTTAACTTGGATATCCAGATTATAAATTGCCAGCACATTAGATGAAATTTTATGTATATCTTTTTCTAGAAGCGTCCATAAGAATGTCACGCCACTACAACAATGTAGATACTTTTTGCGAGAAAAAAAGCAAATTTATGACGGTACTCCCTCGCAAAAAGTACCGTCGCAAAAAGAAAAAACTGAAGAATGAGAATAGTCCGTTGCAAAAAGTCACTTTTTTATCCTCGCGAAAGGTGTCTCATTCTTGTTGTGCGCGTTCAAGTCCAGACTATTTGATTCTGTTCCTGGGTGCTATTTGTCTATTGAAAAGGGTATAAAATAATATTCTCTGAATATATATATATATATATATATTTCATTGTAAGAGATTTTAAAAGGAAGCGTCTTCATTGAGCATATCTTTAGTTTATATATACATTTAAAACAACTTGGAATATATATATTTAAAACAACAACTTGGAATCAATTTTAAAAACATGAGGCACCAACTTGACTTTTAAATTGTAATTAGTGTCAATAAACTTACATGACATCAAGTTTTTAACAAACACAAATAAACTTATGATTTAATTAATCGTTTAAATTGTTTTTGGGTCCCTAAAAGTTAAAATTTTCTATAACTCAAATCGCAAATGACAACTAATTAACCAACTTGAGCTGATTAATTAGTATCATTGAATAACATCGAGCGTTAAAAGTCGTAAAATGTCTTCTTACAAGTTTTTTGTGAATATTCATTAACCAACTTGATCATGTATTAAATGAATTCGAAACTTTAAAAAATTTACATACACATACATCACTCATGAAGTGCTTAGATTTCAACGGTTTAGATTTGTAGTTCGAAATCAATCCGATAGTCTTTTGGAGATGTGCTCACCAATTCCTCTTGGTGAGCACATCACACCCTAGTTTTGCTCACATGTATATATATATATATATATATATATATATATATAGAGTAAAGCTAGCGTGTAATGTGCTCACCAAGAGAGTTTGGTGAGCACAACTCTAAAAGTTCATCGGATCCACTTCAAACACGGAATCCAAACCGTTGAAATCCATGTGCTTCATGAGTGATGCATGTGCATGCAAAATTTTAAAAGTTTCGAGTTTATTTGCTACATGGTCAAGCACTAAAAAAATGAACATTTTATTAAGTTAATTTATAAGTTGCTTTATATATTCAATTTTTATTATTTCTTTGACCGCTTGACCTTGTAACAAATAAACTCAAAACTTTTAAAATTTTACATGTATATGCATCACTCATGAAGTACATGGATTTCAACGGTTTGGATTCAACGTTTAACGTCGATTCGATATACTTTTGGAGTTGTGCTCACCAAGCTCTCTTGGTGAGCACATCAAACCCTAGCTTTACTCACTCTATAGAGAGAGAGATAGAGAGAGAGATGAGTTACAATGAGTTGCAAAGTAAAATGTGTTTGAAAGTCTAAATGACCGATCCGAACCATTAGATGTTTAATCCATATTGAAATGTGCTTGGAGACCAGATTTTACATTTTTTGAAATTTTTTTACTATTTATTAAGCATTTTTGAAAATTACTGTTTTGCTATGAACAGTGAAAAAGTAAAATTTTTTGGACCATCAGATCAGCGATTTTCAAAATTGCTTAATAAATAGTAAAAAAATTCCAAAAAATGTAAAATTTGGTCTCCAAGCACATTTCAATATGGAGAACAAGATAACGGTTCGGATCTACGTTTTGAACTTTAAAATCGCAAAATATGAGCGTGAAGTAAATTTACTTCGCAACTCACCGTAGCCCATCTCTCTCTCTCTCTCTCTATATATATATATATATATATAATTAATTAATTAATTTCATATATTAAAGAAAATAAAATATTACGCTCAAATATTTCTATAAATAGGTTTGATCTATTGGCATATCACTAAAAAAATTAGACCGACTAATCGCTTCCATAAATACTTCAACATCATATACTTATAAGTCATTTTTGCGTTTTAAAAGTCCAAATAATCGATCTAAACTGTTCAACATGATATCCATATTAAAATATGCTATTCTATCAAATTTTACATTTTTTTTATTTTTTTTACTATTTTTTAAGGTAGGTAGAAAATTCCGCAATTTTTATATATAAGAAAATGAAAAAATAAAATATTAAAAATAAGAATGAATCGCTAAAAATTTTAAAAACAAGAAACAATACATGGCCCATGTCTAAATTGTAGTCCGATGAAAAAAAAGGAAAAAAAAGAAAATCCAGGGACGCCATGCCATATGTATTCCCCATGGGACACCATGGCTTGGCTTAGGTCCGACAGAAAAAAAAAATTTGAAAAATGCTGGGACGCCATGCCACAGTTTAGCCCTTTGGGACGCCATGCCATAGTTTAGCCCTTTGGATGCCATGCAAAAGTCCATTCCATGAGAGAAAAAACAAATTTCCATGCGGATTAACAAAAAAAATTAAATAAAATAAAAGTTGGACGCCATGACATATTACGACAACCACCGTATCATAAAAAGATACAGAGAAATATGTTTCTCTCAGCTCGTTTCACTAACATTTTTAAAAATTGATGAGCTCTGAGATCTCTAAACACTGATGAGCAAAGAAACTGATGAGCTCTGAGATATGTCAGGTAATAATTTTTTAGTTAATTTATTTACAATACTTTTGAACTTATTTGTTATTGTAAACAAAAAAGATTTACATTTTGTAATTTACATCTATTATGTAGGTTAATTTTTTGAAACAATCAATCATGGTTTTAGTAAATGTGTTTATCGGTGGTGAAATTCGATACGGTCCAAGGGGCGTGGAGTATAGTATTAGCCATCAGTATTCATTTCGTGCGACCGTTAATCAAAATTTTGACGATTTGAAAGATATGATTTATGGTCATTTTGGATATTTCGAGAGTGAATACAATCTAATCATTTATGCTTGATGTATTGTTGGTACGCCAACTGGCCGTTATTATGAGGTTGTGGAACTTATTTGCAATGGTGGTTGGATGATAATTTTTGAGCAATTAATAAATTCCGGAAAATACCATGTCATTGATTTTTTCATTGAGTTTGTTCCAATTGTGGGCACAACGCAACTCCAGTTGAACTTTGATAGTATGGTACCTGAGACGCAGCCAAAACCTCATCAGTCCCGATATTGTGACCCACATGCGGGTTCCAGTCGGGTCCAACCCCATCAGAGAGAACATACATCGCCCCAAAATATTTATTCTGAACCTTTTCCCAATATGAATGAGTTTTCACCAGCCGTCCAAGCAGAAGTGAATTGGACACAATACGATAATCATAATAGTACACCTTATATGCCGACTTTTGTTGATCCTTGTCCCGATGATGACGACTTACCACAAAGTGATGATGATGAATATGATAACAATGATTCTGAAGATGATGTCTTGTTAGAGTCCCATACACCTGCTGTGCAGACTCAGTATTTTCCCATTTCTGGTCGTAGTGAGCATCACCCTGTAGCGAGTTTCAATGACACATCAGGATTTCGGGAAGCAGGTGTAAGTTTTTTCGGTACAACCCCACATTTTGATGATCAATCTCTTGCGGTGGAGCAAGTATTCTTGTCAAAAGTTGTTATGAATAGAACCATAAAGGAGTTCCACATACGCAAGAATATTGAAGTCTTTTGGAAAGAAAGTAGCAAAACCAAAATTGTAGTCAAGTGTAAAGACACCAGGTGCAATTGGAGATTGTACGCCACGTCTTCTTATTTTGGAGCTCGGTGGACAATTAAAACATTAAATACACCGCATACTTGTTGTGCCCCGACTAATCGTACTGATCATGCACAATTAACAGCCACAGTGATTGCCAATGTTATAAGGGATGATATTAGAGAAGATATTACAAAAAGCATTAGTGACCTCAAATCGATAGTTCGTGCTCATTTCAAAGGAATTGTTCCCAAATATAACAGGTTATGGCGTGGCCGAGAGTTGGCAATTGAACAAATGTTTGGTAATTGGAAGGACTCATATGCAATCCTCAGTCCACTTTTACAAGCAATAACAGGAGAAAATCCAGGGACAAAATGGACAATTAGATCAGAACCCACCGCGAAAGAGACAGAGCAGTTGTTTAAGGCAGCAGCGTGGGCTTATGGTCCATGTATTGCGGCAGTGCCTCATCTGAGGCATATCATTAGCATTAATGCATGCTTCCTGTCTGGTAGGTACAAAGGGAGATTGCTTATAGCTTCCGGTTATGATGATGAGAATCAATTGCTACCTTTGACTTTCGGATTGGTTCAAGAAGAGAGTTTCGAGAACTAGGGATGGTTTATGAGGTGGTTGCGACAAGAGGTAATTGGTTTTGGGAGGTTCTTGTGTGTTATTTCAGATAGACACTTGGGAATAAGGAAGGTGTTTAAAGATAGACATGGTGGGTGGTGGGAGGATGGCGAAGAGTGTGTTCAGACATTGTGTATACAGCACGTTGCTGAGAATTTAATGAAAAAGGTCCATGATAAATATGTTTGTGATATATTTAAAATACTTGTTAGAAAAAGGAAGCCAAAAGCGTATGCAGAGTGGATACAAATTCTACGCCTAAAATGTCCGACAGCAATTCCGTACTTAGATAAAGTCGGTAAATACCGGGACAACGATGAAACTGAGGCCCCTAAACCATGGAGGGTATTGTTCGCACAAAAGCGTGCACACGAAGTTTTAGGTACAGCTAGCTGTACCAATTTAAACTGTGATTGAGCTTTCGTATTAGGTTGCAAGTGCACAACCTTTCTTTGATAGTACAATCAGGTATCGATCCTCAGGGACGGTACAATTCGAGTCTAGATTACTACTTATCCGAGTTAGGTACTAGAAATGTAAAAAGTTGGGTTTGGTTTGTTTATATTTCCTAATTTCAAGTGACGATTCAATTAACAGTAAATGAAAGCAACTAAAGGTTTTGGTTTTGAACAATGATAAAAGGCGTTCCCAGGGTTTCAAGTTTCATCCCAAACTTTGCCCTCTCTGAACCTATCATCCAACTCGCATCATCTCTGATGAGACCCGTTTGATGCTACCCGCATCATCTCTGATGAGGGTCGCATTGCCCTCGAGCAGAGCTGACATGTGTTCATATCTAAGTTGATTTCTTGTGCGAGGCTTCAACCTGTAGCTCTCACCTACTGGTATCTAACCTAAATTGATTGTCTGGTTTATTAGAGGTATCCACAACCTTTCGATTAATGGAAAGTTCATCTCTCGATTACTATTGATCTTAGATCTACCTCAAATACTCAATCACAATTGCAAGAAACATCAAGGTCAAATTACTAGAAGAGATGATATAGACATTTAACAGTAGACAATCAAGAATCAATTAAGCAATCAAAATCAAGCAATCAAATGAATACTCAAACAAAGAATCACACAAGTTCAAACTTAGATCAAAACAACATGCAATTCAAAGACAAAGTTTAGAGACTACATCCTATCCCTAAGAACTAAAGTTCTACTCAAACATGGTAAAAGAAAGCATAAAAGAGAGAGAGAATAGGCAGATCATGATGAAGCTCGAAGATCCAAGGTGGATTGCAGAGGATCTTGCAATCTTCCCTTCTTCTCCAAGCAATCTCCAATCGCTCTTTCTTGATCAATACTCCAACTCTTGAGGTTTTGAATCTTCAAATTCGGAACTCCCTCTTTGGTGGCAGGGATGATCTATTTATAGACCTCCCAAAATGAGGGCTTCAATTCTGGGCCTTTGCTGTCTGCTCTGGAAACTCGCGATGCGACCAGCATCGACTCTGATGAGGGTTGCGTCAGATGTGATGAGGGTCGCGTCAAATGTGATGAGGGTCGCGTGTAGAGTCTTAGAATTCAGTAACTTCCCTGATTTCGCCCGTTTTCTGCAAAATAAGAATGAAATCATAGCAGTACCACATTCTATGGATATTCAATGTAAAATACGCGATTTGGTGTTTTAAAACGCAGATTTTGGTACAGGAATTGGTCGGAACAATAGATCAAATATGGAGATATCAGGTATTTCAAACATTTGACAATGGCTCCCATTGGGGGATTATGACAACTAATGGGTCTGAATCATTGAACAATGTGTTCCAGAAAAGTCAAAGACTACCAATCGTCGCACTAGTCGAAGATACATTTTATAAACTAGTCGACTGGTTTAGGGAAAGGAAGCAGAAAGCTATGACTCGCATAAAGGAGAGACATGAATGGTCAGCGCGGCTCGAAGCATTGTTGGTAAGACGCAGAAAATGTTGTCTTGCAATGACTGCCATATCTTATGGTGAGTCACGGGGCGAATACGATGTCATGGCCAAAAACGAAAAAGTTCATTGGTACGATAAGGTAACAGGACAGATTAAATTCATCGATACTGAAACCTTCAAATACACGGTTATCACAAGAGATGATAATAAAGTAGAATGCACATGTCGAAACCCGCAGTTGACAGGTATACCCTGTGCTCATGTACTAGCTGTTTGTCGGGAGAGGAATTTTAACGTAAACTGTTTTATTAACAACTATTATTCCATGAACAAGCTTCTCGAAACTTGGAGCGGTCAATTCCATGGGTTTAAAAATCAATCTGAATGGCCGAGATACGCAGGACCAACTATTGTTCCTGATGAAAATTTAATCAGTAAGGGACGGAGGAGACACAATCGTATTAAAATGACCATGGACGAAATGCAAGGAAGGAGGTCAAGACACCAAGCTAGACGTTCTACTGCTGAAAGAAATGCAAGAAATGCAAGGAATGCAAGAGATGCAACAGGTTGTTCATACTCCAACAAATTTATTTCAATATATTATTTTTAAAAATTTGCACATTTTTATATTTTCATATAATTTACAGGGGCATCTTCTAGTAGGAGCGGAAGATGAGGAATTGCAACGTAGACAAATTTATTATTGTATTGTATCGTATCAAAACTTAGACAAATTTATTATAATGTAATTTATCCTTTTTATTTATTATGGTGTTGTATTCCTTTTTTTTATTACTATTGTTCCTTTTGAATAATTGTTTACTATTGTTCTTTTTTTCTAGTTCTATTATTATTCTGTCATGAAATTGCAACGTAGTTAGGTCTTTAGATAAAACCAAAATTATTGCTGACATGCATATAGATAAAACCAAAAATCACAACATCTTAAAAAATTCGCAAATTGAAAAATACCGAGAAGTGTTGAACATAGCATAACAAAAGGTTGTCTAACATAATGAAAAAAAGTGAACATAACAAGTTTGAATTACATCACACAAGTCCAAACTTAATTAGGGGTAAATTTATCTGGTTTCCTACGGACTCTTTTACACCTTCAGTAGACCAAACTCGTTCTACTACTCGAAGTGGCAACGGGCAACTGATTCTCAACAATTGCAACACGCTGAATTTCGATATCAGATGGCTGCTGATGTGGTGTCTCAAATAGATGTGAAAAAGTATGTGAGTCATCAAATTGCGTAGGTATTATTGGTTGTGTGACCACATCAGCTGTGTTTAATGGTGCATCAAATATGTGAGTCACCAACTCCTACAAAAAAATTTAATTTATGTGAAAAAAACATTCAAATATACATTCAATTATACTTTGAAGTTGTTTCAAATATACCTCTCCTACAAATCTATTAAAAGCATTCTGCAAGCCACTCCAGTTGTTAAACGCATTCTGCGACTCCAATCCCTGCGAAAAACATGTAATTAAGTAAACTTAGCCCCTGCCCCTAACCCTAACTAAATCTCAAATCTCCCTTAAAGTTATTTCTTTTTTACCTGATTCACATAACTTGGTTCAGCGTGCAGCTCTGAGCCACTCCAATTAGGCACATTCTGTGACTCCAATCCCTACGAATAACATGTAATTAAGTAAACTTAGCCCCTAACCCTAACTAAGTCTCAAATTTCCCATAAGCTAATTTATTGTTTACCTAATTCACATAACTCAGTTCTGCGTGTGACTCTGAGCCACTCCAATTAGGCACATTCTGCGACTCCAATCCCTGCGAAAAACATGTACTTAAGTAAACTTAGCCCCTAACCCTAACTAAATCTCAAATCTCCCTTAAAGTTATTTCTTTTTTACCTGATTCACATAACTTGGTTCAGCGTGCAGCTCTGAGCCACTCCAATTAGGCACATTCTGTGACTCCAATCCCTACGAATAACATGTAATTAAGTAAACTTAGCCCCTAACCCTAACTAAGTCTCAAATTTCCCATAAGCTAATTTATTGTTTACCTAATTCACATAACTCAGTTCTGCGTGTGACTCTGAGCCACTCCAATTAGGCACATTCTGCGACTCCAATCCCTGCGAAAAACATGTAATTAAGTAAACTTAGCCCCTAACCCTAACTAAATCTCAAATCTCCCTTAAAGTTATTTCTTTTTTACCTGATTCACATAACTTGGTTCAGCGTGCAGCTCTGAGCCACTCCAATTAGGCACATTCTGTGACTCCAATCCCTACGAATAACATGTAATTAATAATTAAGTAAACTTAGCCCCTAACCCTAACTAAGTCTCAAATTTCCCATAAGCTAATTTATTGTTTACCTAAATCACATAACTCAGTTCTGCGTGTGACTCTGAGCCACTCCAATTAGGCACATTCTGCGACTCCAATCCTACGAATAACATTTGAAATTTTGCAATTTTGCAGGTAAATAGGTTAATCTTCCCTCTTTAGCATCATGTAACGTATAAAAAAATCTGTGTATTGATTTGCCCAGAAATGAAATTTCAAGTTGGTATAGAAAAAAGATACTGTATTGACAAAATCAGTGTACATGTAGTGAGGGCTGGTGGCTGCTTGATCATTGGCCAAGTGCTCCTCGCTTTCATCCGATGTGATCTCCTCATAGTTTGTTGGCAAGTGAGCTTGCTCGAGCATCATTTGAAGTCGGGGTTCCATCCCATTGTCTCTGACACAAACAATAATCCCTTCAATGAGCTTCTTTCCTGCTTTTCTCATCCCCTTCGCAATCATATTGATGGCATTTTTTCCTAACTCGAGAGCTGCATGTGCCTATAAAATATTAAACAAATCAATATAAACATAAGCTCATTTGTATATTTAATAATGAAGAGTCTAAATCAAGTATATGTACCTCATGTGTATTCCTTGGCCCGTTAGCTATGTATCCATATTCATTGTTATCATTTTCATCAAGATCCATCGACATAACACCATCGAGTACCTGAGGTACCTCGAAGATATTGTACATGCAATTTTGATGGAACCACTGTTGATATGACTCAATCTGATTGTAGGAAAAAGGTTCATCTGGTGCGACAATATTGCTACTATGGTCCGATGACTGAGTTACGTATGTCTCATGCTCGACCAACCAATTAGTAGTACACATACTACTATGAACATACCTGTGCAATTTACGTACATCATCCTCTTGGAGTAGCTCGAGTACTGGAATGGCCTGTCGATACCCGAACTGGCGCATCACTTGATCAGGATAGTGATGTTCAATAATCCAGAAGTGTACCAATGGCACACGAGCACGAAAAAACTGGGCATCTTGATGAACTCGGGATGGCATATGGCTCCACAGCTGTTTGTATGGCTCCTAATCTACATTACCCTCTCGCAAATCCTGCAACTGATTGTGAAAGTATTTAACTCCAGCCTTCCTGTGAGGTTGTTTATATTCAAGGGCACCACACCACTTAGCTCCAAATGTAGGGCAAGACTGGGAATTTGGTCTCCCCCAATCAGGAGTCCAACCTTTGTATGGACACGGACGTCCGGTCTGCAACCGCGACCATGCCCAATGCTGTAAAAGTACCACTGGACCCGCTAGCGTTTTCACCATTTTAGCTTTACAGGTAGCACCCCAACATAGATTCCTATAGAGCAATGCTAAAATAGCCCCACCCCAATTGTATTGCCCAGGCGTATTGAGATCCCTGATAAACTGTAAATACATCACCGGTACTGAATCTCTAGAATAATCGATAAAAAGTAAAGACCCAAACAAATCAAGTATGTAAGCTCTTGTATATTGATGTATCTACTCTAGTGTAGGCTCACCCTGACCTGAAGGCATGGCTTTAAATCGATTTCGCAAACTTTTCAAGTTTATGGCATACCCAGATTTTTCAATCTTAGAAGACCTTTTCTTTGGTTTCATCAATGCATCCCATGCCCCAACTCCAAGACACTCATTTACTAAACCCTCCCAATTACCATCTGACATACCAGTCACCAGTATCCCCGTAATTGGCAAAGCCCACAAACAAGAAACATCCTCTAAAGTAATGGTCATCTCACCTACAGGAAGATGGAATGTATGAGTCTCTGGTCGCCAACGCTCTAAGAGACCACTGAGAAGTGAAGAATCGACGTTTGCAACCTTCATATGAGACACCTGATATAAGCCGAGTCTCTTTAAGACGTCTTCACATTACCAATGGTACGAATAATGTGCTTGTGCCCTCGAGCCCTTACTCCATTGTTAGGCTACCAGGAATTTAAAATAAGTACAAGTTTAACAAAAAATTGCCTTAAAAAATAATGAAATCAGGAATTTAAAATAAGTACAAGTTTAACTTAAAATTTAGTAACTTACATCGCTAGAAATTAATGAGCTTCGATGTTGCTGATGTGGCATCCACAATAACGAACTAAAATGACTTGATGATTGAGTTTGAGTCATTACATCTTCTTCAATGGCATCATTAGTGTTTTGATAGCCATACTCACCACGAGGGGCCGACATCCTATGCATGCATAATATTTTCATTATCCAAATCTTCAATGAACGTAATCTAACTAAATTAAAAGGAACCAATTTTGGGACCTTAACTATATGAGATGTTGACTTTTGATGTTATAATATTAATGACTATAAATATTCGCACAACAAATGAACTTTATATGTTGTTTAAAAATATTCAACATATATTTGAAAATAGATCCAACATTTTCAACATATTTAAACCAATCAAATTTAATTCCAATCTAAACAAAATTAAAATTCTTAACCTAATTCTTATCTCTAAAATGAATTAAGTTTGTATAATAGCAATAATTTCTAAAAATATATTATTCAAATAAACTAATGCCAATCTAAATAAAACCGAAATTCTTAATCTAATTACAATTTTTAACCTAATTATTTCTCGAAAGTAAAAATAATTAACCTAATTCACAGTCTAATAAAACTAACAATTAATTTTAATTCCAATCTAAACAAACTATTTCAGAAAAAAGTTCAATTGAAAATCTATTTTAATTCTATATATAAAACTAATTCAGAAAAATAAAATAAAAACTTACTTAATAAGAGATTAAGAAGGGGCTGGGGCGCAAGGACAGGGATCAGGGACGCCACGGACGTAGGCGGGGGGACCAGCGGAGTGGGATCAGTGCTGAATCGCGGTTTTTCTTTTCTTTTTTTTCAGCTATGTCGTTGTCTAACCCAGTAATGGAGGTAGGGACGGGAAGATTCAATGCAGTATCGAGGTATCTGTTAAATTTTTTTGAGGGACAACTCAGCAAATGGCGTCCCACTTTCCTCCTATTTTTTTTTTCGCGGAACTAAGGATAACATGGCGTCCCAGTTAATTTTTTTTTTTTTTTTTTTTTACCATGGACCCAAATCATACCATGGCGTCTCACTTATGCAATTGTTTTTTTTTTTTCTACCACACCAAGCATTCCAATGGCGTCCCACTTGAATTGGATTTTTTTTTTTTTTTACCGCGCAACCAAAGTTTGCCATGGCGTCCCTCAGGGACGCCATGCCAATATATTGCCTTCCTGTTTTTGAAAATTACCGACAACCTTTCTTATTTTTAATATTTTTAATTTTTATTTTCCTACTAATAAAAATCACGGTAGAAAATTATTGTTTTTAATGGTTTATAATCATCTAAATCAATGGATTTTTGACATATCTTAAAAAATAAAAATAAAAACTCCAAATTCCCACTTTTTAAATTCTCCCACGATATTTCTTATTTTTAATATATATTTTTAATTTTATTTTCTTATATATAAAAATTTCGGTGCTGCATTTATATATGCATGCTGATTGCTGAACTAGATAATGTAAGCTCTCCAACTCTAATTGTAGCCGGTAGGAAAGAATTTACTAATGACTACCCACCTCCATTGGAGCCCAGGCGCAGGGTAATTTTATGATTAAAGTGAAATTTCCAATGTACCTACCCTCGGCTCGATCTCTTATTTTAAGACAATTATTTATGTATTATTTTTCTCTATCAAGCTACCGGCTTCATTTTTTTTCTTTCCAATCCAGCCATAACAAGAGTCAGCATGCTGCTACCAACTTCAACTTCATATTTTTTTTCTAATAAAAATAAAGAATATGAGACGAATACTTATAGGCCTACCCTTCTATCTCCCCGATGAAATATTCTCTCAAATTGCTCGCTTATCTCGCTTCGTTCTCATGTGCATAACCCAGAAAGAAAATAATTATTTAGCCACTAGGTACAATATGAAATTTCGGCCGTTGTGAGTTGTCTTTACAGTGAGTTACATTGCCCATTATTTGAGCCCTTATTTGGGTTGGGCCTGTCTATTTCTAGATTAAACAGTCAATTATTCCTACTTGGATCAAAGCACCAGGAATTATTTCTTTGTATAGTTTGTTTCCTTTATTGCACAAGGGGGAAGTGAAAGAAACATATTAGTTTGTGATTTAATATATGAAGACATCACATCACAGAAAAATGCTGTTGAGCATTTCTTTTTCCTTCTTTTTGTATCTCATCTCATTCTTCTATTATGCACGTAGTTATCCTGATCCGTCAATAGATGAGATTGAAATATGAATTTTCAGATTAAATATCAACCCTCCAATTACATAATTTGTCTTTTTAATTAAATACATCTATTTTATATATAGAAGTTTAAATTTATTTAAAATCATACTTGCTACATAGACTGCTACATGGTTGTCATAATTAAAATTGAATGTATCCCTAACAATCTATTTCCTTATTTCTCCTTATAGCTATATTTAATTCATGCAATTTAATTATTTCCTTATTTCTCCGATTCTTTGCAATTAAATTATGTCATCTATATTTTCAACAATGAAAATAGAAATTATTTAATATTTCCAAATCTGTAGAGAAAATCAATTTTTCATGTGTGAAGAGGAGAAGCAGTCTTTATTAGAGCTACCAATATGCATTTCACAATTTCTCTTCACATACTATTAAATCCATTAATATGTTCCCGTTACAATGCACGGGCACAATACTAGTATCTTTTTATGTTGGCTGTAACATTGTGCATGTTATGAGATACACATCATGTACTGTGTCATTTATGGTTAAATTAGGATGATTTTGTGTAGATAAGTTACTAAACTAATAACCCAATTGATTTATAAGTTTTTAAATAGTTTAAATAATAGGAGGCGTCTAATTGTCCACAGCCTTTTGTCCACCATTTGTCCACAGCTTTGACTTGCGCGAATACTGTAAAATTACTTCTACATGCTGTATAATTATATAATATATCACATAAAATATATCACTTAATCACAAAACATCCAACACCTATTTGAAGTGGTCTCATGATAGTTAGAAAAAGATTGCAACTTGCACAACATGACAAAATAAATGTACTTTCGGAAATTACAGTTATAGGAAGTTATATGCAGTTAGAGTTAGTTATTAACGGTTATTAACACTGTGTTGAATATTGTATACTGTAAAATTGAATATTGTATACTGTAAAATTGAATATTGTATACTGTAAAATTGAATCTTGTATACTGTAAAATTGAATCTTGTATACTGTAAATTGAATATTGTATACTGTAAAATTGAATCTTGTATATTGTAAAATCGAATCTTGTATACTATAAAATTTTCAATTGAATCTTGTATACTGTAAAATTGAATCTTCTACACAGTAAAATTTACAATTGAATCTTGTATACTGTAAAATTGAATCAGCAGAACTGTAAAATTGAATCTTGTATACAGTAAAATTGAATATTGTTCGGATGAGTAAGAAGCATTTCTATCATCTTTTTCTTTCAGATTTTCACAAGATGAATACTGTAAAATTACAAGATGAATACTGTAAAATTACAAGATAAATACTGTAAAATTAACAAATCAATACTCCATATCGCCTTTTTATCATCTCTTTCCTCCAAATTTTCACAAGATGAATACTATAAAATAACAAGATGAATACTGTAAAATTAACGGGGCAATACTATAAAATTAACAGATCAATACTCCATATCTCCTCTCTATCATCTCTTTCTTCCAGATTTCCACAAGATGAATACTGTAAAATTAACAAGGAAATACTGTAAAATTGACAGATTAATACTCCATATCGTCTCTCTATCATCTATTTCCTCCAGATTTCCACAAGATGAATACTGTAAAATGACAGATGAATACTGTAAAATTAACGAGGCAATACAGTAAAATTAACAGATCAATACTCCATATCTCATCTCTATCATCTCTTTCCTCCAGATTTCATTTGAAATGCTAGATCTGTTACTGCATATAACAAAAACAACAAATTCAATAGAAATAACTTACTAGATTTGAATTTTGCTGTGCTCTTCAACAAAAACAACTTCTATTCGATCGCGCTCCACGATCAATCGGTCCAATCCTTTTTCAGATATAACTTACTGACTTTCAGAAAGATTTAAGATATCGATCAATTTAAGATATCGGAAGAATAAGGAAATCGGAGAAACAACGAAAACAAGGAAATCGCCTCAGAAATTTTCAAATGAAAACAAGGAAATCGGAATAGATATCGAAAGATATCAACGCAAGAGATTGAGAGAGCCAATCCGAATTGAAAGATTGATTCTAGATCAAATACCATTAGGTAAGACAACTAACTTCTCGCTTCAGCCTGGGGCATTCCAAAGCCATCCACTACCTCGTCAATAAATCGAATCCGTAAATTCTCCTCGCTTAGAAGGTAGCTTTCCAACTGGGCATTAAATTGAAAGCAAGACCTACCTCGATATCGGAAGAAATTTTCAAATGAAAACAAGGAAATCGGAGAAACAACGAAAACAAGGAAATCGCCTCAGAAATTTTTAGCCGCTTTACGGAGAAGAAATCGCCTCAGAAATTTAAGATATCGGAGAAGAAATCCTTTTTCAGATATCGATCGATTTTTAGATTCAGAAATTTTTATCTCCGTAGGAAAGAAATCGCCTCAGAAATCGGAAAGAAATCGCCTCAGAAAGGAAACAACTTAATCGAAGAAGAAATATTTTGAAAATGAGAATAGAGGCACGGAAGGAAGGTTAAATAGGCGGAGTAAGTGGTTAGAAGTGGGGACCGGTGTCCGTTAAATTTAGTTAAACACGGGATGGATAGCGCTGTGGACAAATGATGGACAGAAGACTGTGGACAAAAACCTTTTCTCTAAATAATAATTGGCGTGAAACAAAAAAATTATCATTTCATCATATATAATATATATTTTAACATCCCGTAATTTTTATAATTTTTTATAAAATTATATTTGTACTTAATTATAATTATGATAAACTTGAGGGGTCTATTTTAAGATGTGTAAATTTAAACTTCAAGTAAAAAAAAAAAAAAAAAAAAAAGGTGGACATGTGGTATTCAAAAGCCACGAGACTTGTGTTTGTGTTTCCACATTTAAGTTGACCACCGTTAAACATCCCATAAAAATATATATATATATATATATCTCTATCTTGTAAATTTCTCTTAATTTGGAAATTGAGTAGAAAAAAAATGGAATGAAAACCGAATTGAAAAAAAAAAACAGCTAAATGAGAAGGAAAATATTTGATAAATATTGTGATATTTGATTTCACATCCAATTAAATTCCGATGAAATTAGTCCCCCCAACCTCCCGGTCCGATTATGGGTGTAGATGGAATAACATGTGCTCGTGTTCCTTCTTTCGTCTTCTGTCCCCTTAATGAGCAAGATGTTGTTGTTGGGTAAAAATCTTCGACAAAAATATCACTTTTTGTCTTAAGGAGGCGAAAAGGAGGCAGCAGCACTAAGAAGGGTGGGAGGCAGGATTAAACTGTTAAGAAAAGCTAAGGAAGCTAAAGTAATGCTGTTAAACAGCACAATAAAGATTAAAGGGATTTTTTTTTTTTTAAATGTTTGAAATTTATCGTTTTTAGGAAGATCAGAATCAACGGTCCCAATTTAAATATGGAGATCATTAGTTCCAATTCAAAATTTTAATATTTTTTTATTCATTCTGAATTAGGCCTAATTAACATTAGTTACAGTACCAATGCTTGATTAAGTCTAATTAACACATTAGTTACAGTACCAATAATATTATACATATTGCTACCAATTTCAGTACCAATCTATATATTTCCCCTTTCCTTTCCGTCATTAATTAATCGTTTCTAAAGCCCAAGCCCAAGCCCAGCCCATATCTTCCTTGCTCTTGCTCTTGCTTAATTAATATTTTACAGATGGCTAGTGATTAAGAAATTGGAGATGTAAATGTAATGTTTAATATTTGGTTTTTTGTGAGTTAGGATACATCTAATGTTTTCTCTGCTAAAAAAATATTATAGAAAATTATAGAAAGTGGTGAATGAGGTGTGTTTAAACTATCAAAATGCCTACAAGATATCTAGTATTTTTCTTGAATTGATTCTTCATGAGTTTTAGCTTCTTTTTGTTATATGTATTGATGGTATGACGTAACAAATTTCACACTTTGCAAATGAGTTTTAGCTTCTTCTTGAATTACATTTTCATGTTTTATGTTTTGTTTCAATATAAATTCACAATATATAAGTGCTTTAGGTGTATTGTACTTCAAGAAAATAAATCCATAAGTTGAAATTCTTCTTGTTGAAAGATTGATATATATAATTTATTGTCTGTCCACAATTCTATGCTTATTCAGACATTTGTGGATTTTTTCTTTTTTTTAGATTTTGGAGGAAACTAATAAATGGACTACTACTTATAATTGAACAAATTTATGCACCACTGACGGGTGTGCCGATGGTGCCTCAAAGATCCATCACGGTGGTTTGGGCTAAGGCTCAACAATCAGCACGATTGGCATGCCTCTGTGGACAGTCTATAAACACATAATGTCAACATTGGTGGAAGAGGGTGGAAGCAAGACCACGACCGTAGCCAAACTAGCGTCTTTCTCCACTGCTGAATGTTTGATGGGAATAATTCTATGTCTACTTCTCCTTACATAGTTAGTTGTAGTTTTTAAACTGCAACAAATGAGCATTTTTTTTTCACCGTTTATTGTTTATTTTTTCATCGTTGCTATTTATAATCAATTGAGTATTATTGACAATTTGCTGAAATAACTTATTAATTTGTCCAAGGCATGTCAAATAATTTTCTTTGTGTGGCGCCTCATGAGCATACTCTATGATATTTTGTGACACACCTTTATTTTATTCTAAGGTCTTGTTTGGTAGTGGTGGAGTTTTTACTGTGGAAAAAAAAATTACTCATACTAAATTTTTTTTTTTTCACATGTGAACAGTCAAAATCAGTTCAAAACTTTTTCAATCCCATTCCTATACATCCGTCGAACAAGGCCTAAATTTAGCGACTTACAATAAAAAAAATTAATAATTTTATTATATAAAAACTAACAATGAAATTCTTTTTAACTTAAATCCTGGTTAAACTGGATGAAGTTATTAATTTACTTAATCATTTTTCAAAACAACTTTTATAAATAAAGCAAGTTATAAAAATAGCATTAATGAAGAAGAGAATTTGAATTAAACCACGCTTAACTAAAAATTAAGACAAGGAATTAAGCATAATTTGATAAAAGCTAGCTGTGTTAATTTTATTCAAGTTGGATTGAAAAGAAAATAGAGGTCGGTGTAAAACTTTCAATAGTTAATACTTAATAGCATATATACTTTTCTATCCAATTACTAGTAATTACTAGAAAATTACTTGGCAGCTTCTGTCACATTTCTTAGAACAGTTGGATGGAATTAAAAGGCACAATTTACTAGAACCGTGGCAGCTTCTGTCACATTTCTTCAAAAAAAAAAAAAAAAAATCAATTACTAGAACCTGGGCCGTCCATTCCAATCCAATCGAATGAAATTTACTGGATCATCTCTAAGGAATCTGGGCCTTTCATTTCCAATCTGACGATCGAGATCAAACCTAATCGATTAACTGCGTTCTCCCTGCCGAGTCCAGTTCCTCCAGTAGTTGTAGAGAGAGAGAGAGAGAGAGTCGCAGCTTCTGCGAAGGTTTTCAAAATAAAAGAAAGAGAGAGAGCATGGCGCGCAATTCATTTTTTTTATTAGATTGACCTCGAGATGGTAGGGGGCGCTTCACTTCGTATAAGAGGTGATCCATTCATTTCTTCTCAGTTAAGTATCATTGAATTCTCTATCTACAGTATTCTTTACTTGTGTTTCTTTCTAACTGACAATGGATCACCGATACTCCATGATTCCGGACAACTACACAAGCCAGGAACAGGTATTTGCTTCAATTTCTATACTTACCTTTGGATTTTGGTTAACATTTGTAGATTTTGGTTTTTTGTTTTTGATTGAGATTTCTGAAATGATCACTGTTAGGGTTTTAATTAACCTCTCATTTGACCTGATTTGTAATTAGAGATTAGTCAGGTGATTAAAATTTGTTGTATGGATGTTTCATTCTACAATTTTTCTTCTTTGTTTTGCCTCCCAGGTGATAGAGGATTTGCAGAAAGCAAATCTGGAGTCATCAAATCTTATAATCGGCATTGATTTCACAAAGAGCAATGAGTGGACAGGTTGTTCTCTTTTTTTGCTTTTACTGGTTAATTATCTCTTCAATTAATCTAGGATTACAGCATGTGCATTGTGGAAGCTACCATTGGTAGAATTTACTCCGGTAAACCTTTTTGGTGAAATATATCAAATTTGGTTAGGCTTATGAGATGCAATTGTGTATACTTATCTTAATTTAATAGAAATAAGCTAATTAACTCACAATTGTTTAATAATCAAAGCATACCTGATTTGCATTTGTCAGTTTTTGACCTGATTAGCATAGCAATCCTTGATTTAATTCCAATTGTTTTCATTTTATTTTATTTTGGATTAATTGGTACATTAAAATGGGCAGGAAAACATTCGTTTAATGGACTAAGCTTGCATCATATTGGCAAGACTAAAAACCCATATGAACAAGCAATATCTTGCATTGGCAACACCTTGTCGGGCTTTGATGAAGACAACAAAATACCATGTTTTGGATTTGGAGATGGTAAATTTCATTCTTGGGATTTTGTAATTTAGAAAATTTTCTGTTTCTTACTGTCATAGCATACCCATTTGCTTTGATTTGATGAGGTAAAATTAAAAAAGGGCAAGTCAATTGCATCTGAACTGATCAACTGAGAAACTTTTTTTTTTTTTCGAAATTGTGATAGTGGCTATCAGGTTGATCAACCGAGAAACTTGATGAATATATATCAACTAAAAGGGAAGTTCAAGAAGAAGCAAAATTAGAAATTATATAATGTAGTTGTTGTTTTTTCACAGAAGCCCTTACAAACAACTTAATTGACCGCCTACTGTGATGCACTAAAATATTTTTGTGTGCTATTTATTTTCAAACTGATGTTGGTTTTAATTTGTTATTAACAGCATCAACAAAAGACAAAGATGTGTTCAGCTTTTATCAAGACGGAAGAGCTTGCAATGGGATTTGTGAAGTTCAGGCACGATATAGGGAGCTTGTACCTTATAAGAAATTGTCTGGTAAATGCATTTACCCAAAGACTATTATACCCCTCCCCTGCAGGAATTGTCTGTCCTGCTAGATTGGTTACTTATTGCCATAGTTTAATTTGTTTTATTTTGTTGTTCTTGATCCTTGCTTAGTTGATTGGTTAATCATGATTCTCTTTTTTATTTTTTTGTGGGCTCAATTAAGGGATATATAAAGCTGTGGTGAAGTGTTGTTAAATACTGTAAGGCAAATAGCGATACCCTTCACACAAATCACTTGAAAATCAAAAGAATTAAATTCAAAGTAATATGCAACTTTTTGTTTCAGTATTGATATATGAATGTCCAATTCTTCTTGCTTGCAATTTTAGGCCTTTCTTGTATTATTATTTTACTTTTAACCCATTATTTTCCTTAAATGTTCTTGTAGGGCCCACATCATTTGCTCCCATAATAAACAAGGCTGTGGATGTTGTTATAAGGAGTGGATATCGCTACCATGTTTTAATTATAATTGGTGATGGACAGGTATATTGAAGCATTAATACGAGGCATCATTGCCCCCCTTTCCTGACAACCTCCCTTTTTTTATTTCTTTTTATTTTTAGGGCTTCTATTAGGGTTTATTTTTTTCGGCAAAGTTGTTATTCATTAAGAGTTCTAGTTCTTAAAATTCCAGATAACCTTTCTACTTTTTATTTTATTTTAAAAATACTTTACGATGCTTCCTCCTTTTGTTTGAGAAAGTAGGGAAGGGTTTAGTATTTTTAGGTTTAACGTGGATACATATTTTTCTGTAATTTTCTTGGTCCAGCGAATTAACTTTTATACTTTATACATATTTTAGTTGTTCAAGATTTAGTAGTACATATTTCCATTGACACAGGTCACCTCCAGTGGAACTGAAAAGTTAAGCTGCCTAGAGGAATGTACACAAAAGGCTATACAGAGGGCTAGGTAATTATTCTCAGTGATTATCTTCATGAGATGGGCTAATATACTTTATAAAGCACGGGCCCTCTTGTGCTTCACAAACTTCCGTGCCTTTTTAAGGTGCAATTAGTTGATCCGAACCGCTCAACATGATCACCATATTAAAATATGCTTGGAGACCAAATTTTACTTTTTATTTTTTACTATTTTTTTAAGAAATTTTGAAAAAAAAAATTCCAAAAAAAATGTAAAATTTGGTCTCCAATCACATTTTAATATGGAATCATGTTGAGCAGTTCGGATCAACTATTTGAACTTTGAAAATGGAGATAAGAGCATAAAGCACAAGAGGGTCTACGCTTTACAAATCACTTTAGCACATCTCTGGTGTTCATTACAGTTATGTTGATTTGATTGAGGTTGTGTTATGTTCATTTTTTTTTTGTTTTCAGCAATTTCCCACTATCAATAGTACTAGTTGGAGTCGGTGATGGCCCCTGGGATCTTGCAAACAGTTATGATAACCTTTTACGTTCACGCAACTTTGATAATTTCCAGGTTTTGCACTAATTTACATTGTCTATGTTCTTAAAGCGAGAAATTTTAATTTATGTCATATTTAGATTAAACATAAGAGCTATGTTGAATTACAATTATTCAATTACCAGTAAGACATGGGGACTTCAGATCTAGAATTGCACCAATAAAATTGGAGAAGATGGTAAAACAGTAAAATTACCAACCAGTACCAAATTACCAGCATGTGCTGGTTGTGGTACAAAGCCGGTGCAGCTGCTGAACACTGACATACAATTGCATTTTTCTTTTTTATGTTCTTTTTGTTCTAGATTTACTGATTAGTACTGAGTTGAGCATCAACTGTTCTTGAAAGTCAAAGTAAAGATGCCAGTACACCCCCTCCCCACCTCCAAAGTCCAAACCCCTACTCCTAAAAGTTTTCCCTCACAAACAAATAAATAGAAGGATAAGAAAATCAAATTCTGGATTGATACAGTGATTTTTAGTTTGGCAAGATTGTGATCTTATTTCATAGTTCGGGTGAGGCTATGGTACTATGCATAGCGTGGATTGGATTGGTCTGTACTATGGATCAATATCTTTACTTTCAAAGTCCAATCAGTCGATCTGAACTGTTTAACATGATCTCCATATGACAATGTACTTGTATATCCCATTTTACATTCTTTTACGATTTTTCTACTATTTTTTTAGATAGGTAGAAAAATCACTCGATAAAAATATTCTAGACCATTCAAAAGTGGTGATTTTCTACCTATATAAAAAAATACTAAAATTTTTTCAGGAAGTACATTTTCATATGGAGATCATGTTGAATAGTTCAGATCGACAATTTGGACTTCGAAAACAAAAATATTTATCTATAGTACGGACGAATCCGCGCTATGCATGGTACCATAGGCTATAGCCTCACTTTTCATAGTTCTTATGAACCTGTAATGACCAAGATCATGTTATTATTTTCAGTTTGTAAATTTCACTGAGATAATGTCAATGAACATGCCTGATTCTGCAAAGGAGGCACAATTTGCTCTACAAGCACTCATGGAAATACCATTGCAGTATGCTGCAATTCAGGGACTCAGCATTTTGGGGGGCCCACCTAGCCGCTCCATTCCACAAATTTCTAGTGGGGCCAGCTTCGAATCAGTGGTTGAGCCGTTTGACCATCCCGTTGTGTACGATGCTAACCAGGTAAAGCCGTCTGACCAACTTATAATTTTGCACAAGTCAGCTATGTTACTATGCATAGCACATATTGGTCCGTATTATGGATCAATATCTTTGTTTTTAAAGTTCAAATAGTCGAACATAACTGTTCAACAATGATCTGTATATAGAAATGTACTTCTGGACTAAATTTTACATTGTTTAGAATTTTTTTACTATATTTTAGCTAGGTAGAAAATCAGTACTTTTCAATGGTCTAGAATCTTTAGATCAAATGATTTTCTACCTATCTGAACAAATAGTAAAAAAATTGTAAAAAATATAAAATTTGATCAACAAGTGCATTGTCATATGAAGATCATGTTGAACGGTTCAGATCGACTGTTTGAACCTCGAAAATTAGATATCGATCCATAATACAGACCAATATGTGCTATGCATAGTACCGTAGCCTCACTTTATAATATTGCAGCTTATTCATTGGTAGTCAGGCCTGATACTGGTATTTGTCAGGTCCAAAAAAAACTTTTCTGGTTTTAGTACTTGTCTTTTCTTGCTTGTTGACTGTTGTTTAAATGGTAGTTTTGAGCAATAACTAACCTGTCTGTTATTGTCATTCTCGATTGTTTTAGTTAATTTGTATCAGTATCAGATTAGCTAATTAAACATAATTGTATCAATAGCTAACATAATATTCCAAAATGACCATGATTTGAATCTGTATCAGATCTGTGAAAGTCCAAAATCTTTAACAAACAATATTAATTTAAAATGTAGACAAATTAAAAATTTTAATCATCAGACTGAATATACAAATAAATTAATTAAACATAATTGAGTTCAATGATGATGAAATAATAATTTGGAAAATTATGAGTAATTTGTTTCGACTCAATTATAAACAAATCAGCAAAAAAATAGGTTAATTAACACCTAATTCATAGATACTATTTAACTGATATTATGTTATTTAAATATAATTGATTAACTTTAGTATAAATAAACAAATCATGATTATTTGTACCATAATCATATACAATGGACTATTGATTATTGTACTATTGGAAATATTTTAACGGCTTGTTAATCTCCTATATATTATATAACACGTATAAAAACACTAAATCATCATTATATAAATAGTGCCGGTTATGTTGTGAATAATAGGAGATCAGGTCTATGCCGCGACTTGGCTGCATACAAGGAGGCCTACACTGAGTACAAAGCAACCGGTTCAGGCGAGGATCTGGTAGGATATTCAGAGCAGTATCTTCATTCCCTCGCTTGCTTGGCCTTAATTTCAGGTGTAGCATTTTTGTAGCATTCTTTTTAGATTTCATTTATCTTCATTAGAATAGGAATTGCTTGTGCACAAATGCATTTTATTAACTTCATTCATTCATTTTCAACTGTTTTGTATTTAATGATTTGCAAATCCCAAAAACTCAAATAAATTAGTTTACAATAGGAGTAGCTTAATTAATTATTACTGTTAGTGTAAATTCGTTTTATTATATTATTATATTATTTTCATTATATTTTTCTTTTGGGTAAATTTATACTCATTGTATTTTTCTTTTGGTAAATTTGCATGTTAGCATGCCTTTTTAAAGCAAATGACAGGGTAGATGTACTTATTTAAAAATTTGTTTATTATTTTATTATTTTTATAAAACCTGAAATATTATTTTATACTTTTTTTTTTAAAACTTGCATATAAGTTAATTTCTATGTTCAATTGTGAATAAAATGTTTCTTTTCCGAGAGATTCGACATTTCGTCTCTGGAAAGGATTGATTCAACATTTTGGTTTGTAGGGTTTTAGGTACGGAGACAAATGATTTAGAAGAGACTGATGAGTTGGAGAGATGACTCAGCTAAGATTTTTGTTCATGCCCGGATTTTTGTTGATGCCATGATTTTTATCCTTTTTTTGTTTGGATCGTTTAATAATTTGTTCTAACAAGTACTGGTACTTTTGCATATTAGATTCATTCAAAATATAGATTCCTCTTTCATGGCTGTTGTACTCATTTATTTTATTTTGGTGACACATATTGTATGGATATTTTAATATTATTTATTTAAATGGATGACTTGTAGTATTATTTTGGCTTATTTTGTTGTTTGTATTTATTCAGCTTTTCATATATAAGAGAAATTATATCTTGTGACTTGTCATCTTATTCTGAAATAGGCATTTAAATATTATATTTTGGGAATTTTATAGAGTGCTATACATAGTGTGATTTTTTTTTTTTTTACTTTGGATATGGAATTAGATTTAGTAAGTTCGGGATTCTTTACCCTTGAAGTAATTCAAATAAAAATGAGTTACCATACTTATTTTAATATCTAATGTGGAGAATTTTGGATAACTTATTTGACCATATATTGATTGAATTTGGACTTGGTTTAAAGGAATCTGACCCCCTTTGAATTTGGTTTTTGTTTGATTGATTTCTATGGGTGGTTTTTAAATTTTATTTGAACTTTTTTTTGTGTGGAGTTTATAATGTTTATATAGATGTATTGGAGTTAATTGGGCTTTGTAGGAATTTATTGAGATTTTTCTGGGTTTATAGGTAAGTAATAATGTTTATATATACAAGTTGTTTGGATTTTGGATTACTCTATAAGGTCAGAAGGGTATTATTGAAAATGTAAAATTTTCTCAGGAGCTTATGGGGTCAATCGGTCACTTTCCCATCTCCTAAGGGCCTTTCTATGAAGCATGAAAACCTAAAAGGTTTTATGTGCATATTTCCAGGAACAGCGATTGAGATACTTAAAGTTTGTTCGGGTTATTGCAAACTTTCCTTCAAAGATGAAATCGAATCTTAAGGTTCTCTTCGTGAGGCATGTAAACCTAAAAGGTTTTATGTGCATATTTCTAGTAACAGCGATTGAGATACTCAAGTTTGTTTGGGTTATGTTGCAAACTTTCCTTCTATGATGAAATCGAATCTTAAGGTCCACTTCGTGATGCATGTAAACCTAAAAGGTTTCATGTGCATATTTTTAGGAACGGCGCTTGAGATTCTTAAAGTTTATTCGGGTTATTTTGCAAACATTCCTTCTAAGATGAAATCGGATCTTTCCAAAACTCTTGTTTTTTGATGGGCCTGAGGGTTGAGAACCCGATTAGGGATGAGATCCGATAACAAATATGATTGCCTTGTACCGGGGATTAGATCGGTATAGTTATCGGAAATAAATCAGCTGAAATTCCAAGATCAGTTACTGTTGATTCTAAAATTCCTGCAATTCGAAATTCAGTCATTGAATTTTTTCGAGAACGCATCTCGAAGCAGCTGATTTTTCCTTGCACGTCTCTCAGAACAGTTCAACGGTTGAATTCGGATTGCAGGAATTTCAGGGTGAATAGTAACGACTTCAGATTTCAGCAGATTCGGATCCATAGTTATCGGCTATTGATAAATACCTAAATGGGCAGAATAAGGCCTCTTTTCCCGACTGAGCTAAGAATTGATTTCGCATGATTTTAGCTAATTCCTTCTGCACAGTGCACAGAGTATTGTAAGGCCATGTAGAACAAATTCCTGTGATTAATTTCAAAAATTTATCATTCAGGATAATATGTTCACCTAAGTTAAATATATATAAAGATGAGCTCACAAAGTAAGGATCTTGTTTTACTTTATACTCTAATCTTCGTTTTTAAAAACAAAATCTGGTCTCTATATGATATTCGTATTGAAATGTGCTTGGAGACTAAATTTTATATTTTTTTTGGATTTTTTTTTACTATTTTTTTAGTTAGATAGAAACTGCTGTTTTTGGACAGATTATGTACTATAAAAAACGATGATTTTAAAATATTCTAAATTATAGTAAATAATTTTTAAAAAATATGTAAAATTTGATCTCCTAGCACATTTCAATTTGGAAATAATGTTGAACAATTTGGATCGTCTCTTTGAAGTTTCAAATATATGAAATATAGATGTGAAGTAAAACAATACCCTTCTTCACAACTCAGCATGGTCCAGTATATATATATTTTGTATGACAAGTGATAAATGGCTAAGAGTATAAATCGTCGGTCCATATTTATACTGTTTTCATTGAATTACATGAGACTATAAGAGGTACTCAGTTTTTCTTGTCCGGGGTTGACATTGTTTTCATTTAATTAGTAGCTCTTTCAAAATTTCAAAAGTGCAAGTTATTGCAATTATTTTTTGTTTTAAGACAAATATGGGTAATGTTCTCATCTTTATTTCATTAATTTGTTGCAAACAATTTCTTTTTAGGGTTAGTGACTTTTTTTCTCCATGAATTTTGTTCTGAAGTATCTCACTGTGAAACAAAAAAAGAAACATTAATTATATATCCATCATACATTCATGATTTAGATATTCAGTTACCCATTAAAATATTTAAATTAATTATTTCTCCATCTAAACTAATTTTATTAATATCCTCATATTTTCATCTCATCAATTCAAAATATATTATTATAAATAATAAAAAGTAAAATGACGATTGTGCCCTTATGTTTAGTACCTGAACAAAAAACTTCCATTTCAGTTTTTGAATGAATCCCTCCTGGAGCAGTGTCTGCTCCCATGGCCACTAAAATTCGTTTCCAAAGGCTTCAATTCACTTGCTACTGTTCTCATGTACATTAAGCTGGTAGATCATTGATCTTTGCAACCATGCTTTGCAAACTCAGCTGAGTCAGACCAGAATTGGCCGAGTCAGACCAGAACCGGACCAGGCTGAACTGGTTTTGCTGTGAAGAACTAAGGAAGCTAAAGTAATGCTATCGAACAGCACCGTAAAGATTAAGATGGCTTTGAAATGTAACATTTTTAGAAAGATCAGAATCAACTGTCCCAATTTAAATATGGAGATCATTAGTTCCAATTCAAAATTTTAATAATTTCTTATTCATTCTGAATTAGGCCTAATTAACATTAGTTACAGTATCAATACTTGATTAAGCCTAATTAACACATTAGTTACAGTACCAATAATATTATACATACTGTTACCAAGTTCAATACCAATATATATATTTTCCCTTTCCTTTCCGTCATTAATTAATCGTTTTAAAGCCCAAGCCCAGCCCATATCTTCCTTGCTCTTGCTCTTGCTCTTGCTTAATTAATATTTTACAGATGGCTAGTGATTAAGAAATTGGAGATGTAAATGTAATGTTTAATATTTGGTTTTTTGTGAGTTAGGATACATCTAATGTTTTCTCTGCTAAAAAAATATTATAGAAAATTATAGAAAGTGGTGAGTGAGGTGTGTTTAAACTGTCAAAATCCTATGCCTACAGGATATCCAGTATTTTTCTTGAATTGACTCTTCATGAGTTTTAGCTTCTTCTTGTTATATGTATTGATGGTATGACCCAACCAATTTCAGACTTTGTAAATGAGTATTCTATTTCTATTACATTTTTCATGTTTTATGTTTTGTTTCAATATAGATTCACAATATATAAGTGCTTTAGGTTTATTGTACTTCAGGAATATAAATCCATAAATTGAAAGTCTTCTTGTTGAAAGATTGATATATAATTTATTCTGTCCACAATTCTATGCTTATTTTGATATGTTTTTGGAAAATTTTCTTTTTTTGAGATTTTGGAGGAAACTAATAAATGGACTACTACTTATAATTGAACAATTTTATGCACCACTGACAGGTGCGTCGATGGTGCCTCGAAGATCTATCACGATGGTTTGACCTGATGCTTAGCAATCAGCACTATTGGCATGCCTCTGTTGAACAGTCTATAAACACATAATGTCAACATTGGTAGAAGGGGGTGGAAGCAAGCCCGCAACGTTGGAAAGCAACCGCAGCCAAACTAGCATCTTTCTACAATGCTGAACGTTTGATGGGAATAATTCTATGTTTGCTCCTCCTTACATAGATGTAGTATCTAAACTACAACAAACTAGCATCTTTTGTCACCGTTTATTGTTTATTTTTCCACCGTTGCTATTTTTAATTAATTGAGACTTATTATTGACAATTTGCTGAAATAACTTATTAATTTGTCCAAGGCATGCCAAATAATTTTCCTTGTGTGGCATCTCATGAGCATACTCCATGATCTTTTGTGGCACACCTTAATTTTATTCTAAATTTAGCGACTTACAATAAAATAATTAATAGTTTTATTATAAAAATAATTAATAGTTTTATTATATAAAAAATAACAATGAAATTTTTTTAACTTAAATCCTGGTTAAACTGGATGAAGTTATTAATTCACTTATTCATTTTTCTAAACAACTTTTATAAATAAAGCAAGTTATAAAAATATCATTAATGAAGAAAAGAATTTGAATTAAACCACTCTTAACTAAAAATTAAGACAAGGAATTAAGCATAATTTGATGAAGGCTGTGTTAATTTTATTCAAGTTGGATTGAAAAAAAGCTTACTTGATAGAGGTCGGTGTAAAACTTTGAATAGTTAATAGCACATGTAATTTTCAATCCAATTACTAGAACCTGAACCGTGGCTGCTTCTGTCACATTTCTTAGAACGGTTGGTTTGGAACCGAGGCAGCTTCTGTCATATTTCTTAGAAAGGTTGGGTTGGAACCGAGGCAGCTTCTATCACATTTCTTGAAAAAAAGAAAAGAAAAAATCAATTACTAGAACCTGGGCCGTCCTTGTATGCGGCCCATTTGCAATCCGTGGCAGCTTCTGTCCATTTCCAATCCAATTGAATGAATTTTATTGGATCATCTCTATCGAATCTGGGCCGTCTATTTCCAATCTGACGATCAAGATCAGACCTAACCGACTAACTGCGTTCTCCCTGCCGTCCTGTTGCTCCAGTAGTAGTTGTCTAGTTGATGGGTGCTTCTGCGAAGGTAGAGAGAGAGAGCGCAGCTTCTGCGAAGGTTTTCAAATAAAAAAAGAAAAGAGAGAGAGAGAGCTTGGCGCGCAATTCATTGTTTTTATTAGATTGACCTCGCGATGGTAGGGACGGGTGTACTTTCACGCCCCTCACTTTCTATTAAAGGTGATCCATTGATTTCTTCTCAGTTAAGTATCATTGAATTCTCTCTCTGCAGTATTCTTTACTTGTGTTGTTTTCTAATTGATAATGGATAACCGATACTCCATGATTCCGGACAACTACACAAACCAACAACAGGTATTTGCTTCAATTGTTATACATACCTTTTGATTTTGGTTAGCATTTGTAGAATTTGGTTTTTTGTTTTTGTATTGAGATTTTTGAAATGAGTACTGTTAAGGTTTTAATTAACCCCTCATTTGACTGCAATCAAGTAGATGAGAATCTCAGTTGTGTCACCCGATCAAAGATAACTTTAATTTTAAATTTGTTGTGTGGATGTTTCATCCTAAAACTTTTCTTCTTTGTTTTTCCTTCCAGGTGAGAGAGGCTCTGCAGAAAGCAAATCTGGAGTCATCAAATCTTATTATCGGCATTGATTTCACAAAGAGCAATGAGTGGACAGGTTTTTATCTTTCTTTTTTTTTTGCTTTTACTGGTTAATTATCTCTTCAATTAATCTGGGATTCCAATATGTGGGAACTACCCTTGGTAAAATTTACTCGTTTAAACCTTTTTGGTGAAATATATCAAATTTGGTTAGGCTTATGAGATGAAATTGTGAATACTTATCTTAATTTAATAGAAATAAGCTAATTAACTCTCAATTGTTTAATAATCAAAGCATAACTGATTTGTATTTGTCAGTTTTTGACCTGATTAGCATAGCAATCCTTGATTTAATTACAATTGTTTTCATTTTATTTTATTTTGGATTAATTGGTACATTAAAATGGGCAGGAAAACAGTCGTTTAATGGACTAAGCTTGCATCATATCGGCAAGATTAAAAACCCATATGAACAAGCAATATCTTGCATCGGTAACACCTTGTCGGGCTTTGATGAAGACAACAAAATACCATGTTTTGGATTTGGAGATGGTAAATTTCATTCTTGGGATTTTGTAATTTAGAAAAATTTCTGTGTTCTTACTGTCATAGCATACCCATTTGTTTTGATTTGATGAGGTAAAATTAAGAAAGGGCAAGTCAATTGCATCTGAACTGATCAACTGAGAAATTTTTTTTTTGTTTTCTTGAAATCGTGATAGTGGATATCAGGTTGATCAACTGAGACACTTGATGAATATATATCAACTAAAAGGGAAGTTCAAGAAGAAGCAAAATTAGAAATTATATAATGTAGTTGTTGTTTTTTCACAACAGCCCTTACAAACAACTTAATTGACCACCACTGTAATGCACTAAAATCTTTTTGTGTGCTATTTATTTTCAAACTGATGTTGGTTTTAATTTGTTGTTAACAGCATCAACAAAAGACAAAGATGTGTTCAGCTTTTATCAAGACGACAGGGCTTGCAATGGGATTGGTGAAGTTCAGGCACGATATAGGGAGCTTGTACCTGATAAGAGATTGTCTGGTAAATTCATTTACCCAAAGACTATAATACCCCTCCCCTTCAGGAATTGTCTGTCCTGCTAGATTGGTTACTTATTGCCATAGTTTAATTTGTTTTATTTTGTTGTTGTTGATCCAGTTGATTGGTTAATCATGATTCTCTTTTTTCTTTTTTGTGAGCTCAATTAAGGGATATATAAAGCTGTAGTGAAGTGTTGTTAAATACTGTAAGGCAAATAGAGATACCCTTTTACACAAATCACTTGAAAATCAAAATAATTAAATTCAAAGTAATATGCAACTTTTTGTTTCAGTATTGATACATGAATGTGTAATTCTTCTTGCTTGCAATTTTAGACCTTTCTTGTATTATTATTTTACTTTTAACCCATTATTTTCCTTAAATGTTCTTGTAGGGCCCACATCATTTGCTCCCATAATAAACAAGGCTGTGGATGTTGTTATAAGGAGTGGTCATCGCTACCATGTTTTACTTATAATTGCTGATGGACAGGTATATTGAAGCCTTCATACGAGGCATCATCACCCCCCTTTCCTGACAACCTCCCTTTTATTTTATTTTATTTTTATTTTTAGGGCTTCTATTAGGGTTTATTTTTTTCGGCAAAGTTGTTATTCGTTAAGAGTTCTAGTTCTTAAATTCTAGATAACCTTTCTACTTTTTATTTTATTTAAAAAATACTTTACGATGCTTCCTCCTTTTGTTTGAGAAAGTAGGGAAGGGTTTAGTATTTTTAGGTTTAATGTGGATAAATATATTTCTGTAATTTTCTTGGTTTAGGAAATTAACTTTTATACTTTATACATATTTTAGTTGTTCAAGATTGAGTAGCACATATTTCCATTGACACAGGTCACCGCCAGTGGAACTGAAAAGTTAAGCAACCAAGAGGAATGTACACAAAAGGCTATACAGAGGGCTAGGTAATTTTGAAAATTTTACTTTTTTTTTACTAATTTTTTAGAAATTTTGAAAATTATTTTTTCCAAAAAATGTAAAATTTTGGTCTCCAATCACATTTTAATATGGAAATCATGTTGAGTAGTTCAGATCAACTATTTGAACTTTGAAAATGGAGATAAGGGTGTAAAGCACAAGAGGGTCTACGCTTTACAAATCACCTTAACCCATCTCTGGTGTTCATTACAGTTATGTTGAATTGATTGAGGTTGTGTTATGTTCATTTTTTTGTTTTCAGCAATTTCCCGCTGTCAATAGTATTAGTTGGAGTCGGTGATGGCCCCTGGGATCTTGCAAACAATTATGATAACTGTTTACGTTCACGCCACTTTGATAATTTCCAGGTTTTGCACTAATTTACATTGTCTATGTTCTTAAAGCAGAAATTTTAATTTATGTCATTTTTAGATTAAACATAAGATGTTGAATTACAATTATTCAATTACACCAATAAGACATGGGGACTTCAGATCTAGAATTTCACCAATAAAATTGGAGAAGGTAAAACTGTAAAATTACCAACCAGTATCAACTTACCAGCATGTGCTGGTTGTGGTACAAAGCCGGTGCAGCTGCAGATCGCTGCCATACAAGTGCATTTTTCTTTTTATGTGCTTTTGTTCTAGTTTTACTAATTAATACTGAGTTGAGTATCAACTGTTCTTCAAAGTCAAAGTAAAGATGCCAGTACACCTCCTCCCCACCTCCAAAGTCCAAACCTCTACTCCTAAAAGTTTTCGCTCACAAACAAATAAATAAAAGGATAAGAAAATCAAATTCTGGATTGATACAGTGATTTTTAGTCTAGCAAGATTGTGATCTTATTTCATAGTTCGAGTAAGGCTATGGTACTGTGCATAGGGTGGATTGGTCCGTACTATGGATCAATATCTCTGCTTTCAAAGTCCAATCAGTCAATCTGAACCGTTTAACATGATTTCCATATGACAATGTACTTGTACATCCCATTTTACATTCTTTTACGATTTTTCTACTATTTTTTTTAGATAGGTAGAAAATCACTTGATAAAAATATTTTGGACCATTCAAAAGTGGTGATTTTCTACCTATATAAAATAATGTTAAAAGAAAATTCTAAAAAATTTAAATAAATTTCAAGAAGTACATTTTCATATGAAAATCATGTTGAATACTTTAGATTGACGATTTGGACTTTGAAAACAAAGATATTTATCTGTGGTACAAACCAATCTGCGCTATACATGGTATTGATACTATAGACCATAACCACACTTTTCATAGTTCTTATGAACTTGTAATCACCAAGATCATGTTATTATTTTCAGTTTGTAAATTTCACTGAGATAATGTCAATGAACATGCCTGATTCTGCAAAGGAGGCACAATTTGCTCTACAAGCACTCATGGAAATACCATTGCAGTATGCTGCAATTCAGGGACTTGGCATTTTTGGGGCCCCACCTAGACGCTCCATTCCACAAATTTCTAGTGGGGCCGGCTTCAAATCAGTGGTCCAGACGTTTGACCATCCCGTTGTGTATGATGCTAGCCAGGTAAAGCCCTCTGACCAACTTATAATTTTGCACAAGTCAGGCTTTGTTACTATGCATAGCGCATATGGACCCGTACTATGAATCATTATCTTCGTTTTGAAAGTTCAAAAGTTGATCAGAACCGTTCAACATGATCTGTAAATAGAATTGTGCTTGCAGACTTAATTTTACATTGTTTACTATATTTTAGGTAGGTAGACAATTGCTACTTTTGAATGGTCTAGAATCTTTAGATCAAGTGATTTTCTACCTATCTGAACAAATAGTAAAAAAATTGTAAAAAATAGAAAATTTGATCTACAAGTACATTTTCATATGGAGATTATGTTGAATGGTCCGGATCGACTGTTTGAACCTCAAAAATGGAGATATCGATCCATTGTTCGGACCAATATGCTCTATGCATAGTACTGTAGCCTCACTCTGTAATTTTGCAGCTTATTCATTGGTAGTCAGGCCTGATACTGGTACTGGTCAGGTCCAAAAAAACTTTTCTGGTTTTAGTGCTAGTCTTTTCTTGCTTGTTGACTGTTGTTTAAATGGTAGTTTTGGGCAATAACTAACCTCTGTTATTATCATTCTCAATTGTCATAGTTAATTTGTGTCAGTATCAGATTAGCTAATTAAACATAATTGTATCAGTAGCTAACAAAATTTTGCAAAATGACCATGATTTGAATCTGTATCAGATCTGTGAAAGTCTGAAATCTTTAACAAACAATATTAATTCAAAATGCAGACAAATTAAAAAAAATTTAATCATCAGACTAAAAATACAGATAATTTATTAAACATAATTGAGTTACAATGATGATGCATTAACAATTCAGAAAATTACGTGTAATTTGTTTTGACTCATCAGGAAAAAAGAATCAATTATAAACAAATCAGCAAAATAAATAGGTTAATTAACACCATGTCCATAGATACTATTTAACTGATATTATGTTATTTTAATATAATTGATTAACTTTATTATAAATAAACATATCATGATTATTTGTACCATAACCATATACAATGGACTATTGATTATTGTAATATTGGATATATATTAACAGCTTGTTAATCTCTTATATAATATATCACTCATATAAAAAACACTAAATCATCATTATATAAATAGTGTCGGTTATGTTGTCAATAATAGGAGATCAGGTCTATACCCCTACATTCCCGCATACAAGGAGGCCTACACCGAGTACAAAGCAACCGGTTTAGGCGAGGATCTGGCATGGTATCCAGAGCAGTATCTTCATTCTCTCGCTTGCTTGGCCTTAAACCGGTCATTCTCCAGAGCAGTATCTTCAGGTGTGGCATTTTTGCAGCATTCTTTTTAGATTTCATTTATCTTAATTAGGATAGGAATTGTTTGTGCACAAATGCATTTTATAAATTTCATTCATTCATTTTCAACTGTTTTGTATTTAATGATTTGCAAATCCCCAAAACTCAAATAAATTAGTTTATGATAGGAATAGCTTAATTAATTATTACTGTTAGTGTAAATTCGTTTTATTATATTATTATATTATTTTCATTATATTTTTCTTTTGGGTAAATTTATACTCATGTATTTTCTTTTGGTAAATTTGCATGTTGGCATGCCTTTTTAAAGCAAATGACAGGGTAGATGTACTTATTTAAAAATTTGTTTATTATTTTATTATTTGTTTATACTTTTTTTTAAAACTTGCATATCGAGTTATAGACTTGAGAAGTTAATTTCTATGTTCAATTGTGAATAAAATGTTTTTGTTCCGAGAGATTCGACATTTTGACTCTGGAAAGGATTGATTCGACATTTTGCTTTGTAGGTTCTTAGGTATGTAGACAGATGACTTAGACTGATGAGTTGGAGAGATGACTCAGCCAGGATTTTTGTTCATGCCATGATTTTTATCTTTTTTTTTGTTAGGATCTTTTATTAATTTGTTCTAACAAGTATTGGTACTTGTGCATATTAGATTCATTCAAAGCGTTATATATATTCCTCCATGGCTGTTGTATTCATTTATTTTATTTTGGTGACACATATTGTAAGGATATTGTAATATTTTGTTATATAAATGAATGACTTGTATTATTATTTTGGCTTATTTTGTTGTTTGTATTTATTCAGCCTTTCACATATAAGAGAAATTATATCTTGTGACTTGTCATCTTAATCTGAAATAGGCATTTAAATATTATATTTTGGGAATTCTATAGGGTGCTATACTTAGTGTGATTTTTTTATTTTTTATTTTACTTTGGATATGGAATTAGAGTTATTAAGTTCGGGATTCTTTACCCTTGAAGTAATTCAAATAAAAATTGAGTTACCATACTTATTGATTGAATTTGGACTTGGTTTAAAGGAATCTGGCCCCCTTTGAATTTACTTTTTGTTTGATTGATTTCTATGGGTCGTTTTTAAATTTTATTTGAACTTTTTTGTGTGTAGTTTATAATGTTTATATAGATGTTTTGGAGTTAAATGGGCTTTATAGGAATTTATTGGAATTTTTCTGGGTTTGTAGGTGAGTTAATAATGTTTATATAGGTGTTTATATACAATTTATTTGGATTTTGGATTACTCTATAAGGTCAGAAGGGTATTATTGGAAATGTAAAGTTTTCTCAGGGGCTTGTACGTAATCAAAGAGTCTTTAGGGGGGTCAATTGGTCACTTTCCCATCTCCCAAGGGCCTCTCTATGAAGCTTGAAAACCTAAAAGGTTTTATGTGCATATTTCCAGTAACAGCGATTGAGATACTTAGCTTGTTCGGGTTATGCTGCAAACTTTCCTTCCAAGATGAAATCGAATCTTAAGGTCCTCTTCGTGAGGCATGAAAACCTAAAAGGTTTTATGTGCATATTTTTAGAAACGGCGCTTCAGATTCTTAAAGTTTCTTGGGTTATTTTGCAAACATTCCTTCTAAGATGGAATCGGATCTTTACAAAACTCGTGTTTTCCTTGATGGACCTGAGGGTTCAGAACCCGATTAGGGTTCAATGTAAGTCTACCTCTTCCGGCAACGGCCAGCTCAGATCCGATCATGGCTAGAATCGCCTTGCACCAGGGATTCGAGTGGTATAGTTATCGGCTATTAATAAACACCTAAATGAGTAGAATAAGGTCTCTTTTCCCAACTGAGCTGAGAATCGATTTCCCATGATTTTAGCTAATTCCTTGTGCACAGAGTATCGTAAGGTCATGTAGAACCGAAAGTTAGAGGCTTTATTGTTCTAATTTATTTTTTAAATTTTTTTCCCCATGAATTTTGTTCTAAAGTATTCACTGTGAAACAAAAAAGAAACATTAATATGGATTAAACTTATCAAGGCTAAAACCATGTTTAAATAAATTACACAAATCTCAATACACAGTATTAATCGATCAATCTTACAAGTTTGGAAGAATAAAATAAAATAAGATAAGCATACCTATTAAAGAAACATCTCACATTTGAAATGAATATCTTTCCATTGTCTAATATTAAATAAATAATTGGTGTAGTGCATGCACATATGACATGCACAAGTGAATAAATGCATGGAAAACCTTTAATTTATGAGCTCCTGCGCGATAAACACCTTAAATTTAATACAGCTTGACTCTTATTTTAATTGCAATACGACAAATAGGACATTTATCCATGTTGTTGCCACAATTACAGCATGTCTAATTAAGAAAAAAAAATCAACTTGTTAGTGAAAATTACTTTCAATGTAAAGATATAGATCAACAAATAAAGTATTGCTCAGTTGCAAAAAAGCAGTGAAGTTATATATCTAGATGATTTATTTTGGATTAATGTTCAAAGAGAGGCTAAGGTCCTCTGCATAAGAACAGATTGGTCTCTACTATGGTTCGATATCTCTGTTTTTGAAGTTCAAACATTTAATTTTCTATTTTTTAGAAATTTTGGACTACTTTTTAGATTGATAGAAAATTACATTTTTGAATGGTCTAGAATCTTTAGATTGAGTGATTTTCTACTTATCTAAAAAAATGTAAAAAAGAAATGTAAAATTTAGTTTGAAAATATATTTTCGTATGAAGATCAAGTTGAACGGTTCAGATCAGTTGTTTGGACTTTGAAAATGAAAATATAGATCTACATTACGGATCAATATGCGCTATGCATAGTACCGTAGCCTCACTAATAATATTTGAATTCTAAGATAAAATATTGAATGTTGATTTGATATGAGATTATAAAAGTGCGTAAGTTTGATAACATAAAAGGAACACAGAAGTACCTGGTGACCACATCCAAAAGCCATATCCTTTGGATTTACAAGGCAAATGGGACATACATGCTGTTGAATATTAATTAATAAAACTAAATTAGATTAATGAAATATAAGAACAATTTTGAGAACCAATTAACAAATGGCAATTCGGCAAAGCGAGTGAGCATACCTCATCTTCTGAACCAAAATCAGGTGCAGGAGATGTACTGCTGCTGCTAGTGTTTATTTGTTGAACTGTATCCTGTTTCAATTTTAGGAATTGTGATGTACTTCTACTAGGAAGAGTTGCACTGAAATTTACAGTACCAGTAGGCGGAGAAAGGGGAACTCTATTTGGACATCTTCCGATTTGACGACTGTTTTTTTACATAGATATTTTCAAATGTGTTAATAAAAAATTAAAAATTCATTTTACCATTTTTAATTCTTTATAGATGATACATAAATACAAATGTATGTACATACGTACCCTAAAATTTGAAGTCCCATGATTGCTTTATATTGCAAAGGGATTTCCATCAAAGCCGCAAGAGCGAATTCAGCCTCTTTTCTCGGTTGAGAAATGCGTTTAGACATTATCTCTGTGAAGTTCACAAACTGCAAGAAACAATTCATGATGAATCAAATTTGTCAAATATATATACATCTATTAAACAACAAATTATGCTTCATATATAGTGAGTTAATTTGCTTGAATGATACTAAATATTAAAATAACATATATATACTTGGAAATTGTCAAATGATCTTGCGGGGATATTATCATCGAATTCTCTCATCATATCCCAGGGGCCATCTCCTACTCCAACTAGAACAATGGACAAAGGGAATTTACTGCCACAATACAAATTATGTAACTATTAAAATTTATAATATATATGTAGATATGAAATTAAGTGACTAATTAAGTTACTGTATGTACCTGGCTTTGACAATAGCATCAGTAGTCGAGCGCTCCTGTGGACTTAGTTGCGCATCTGCGGTGGCTGTGCTCCTAGTAATCTATACAAAATTATCAAATGATATAAATTAGAACATGTTTTAGTTAATTAATATTATGCTTAATTATTACTTTACTATAGCAGAATTTTAATTAAAATTCAAATGGCAACATATATATGTTAGTGCATTATGTACTAGCTTGGAGCACTTTTACATATCATTACATGTATAATAGCATCATTTGATATGTAAACTGAGATGTGTGTGTGTGTGTATAGTTATATACCTGACCATCTGCAATTATAAGTAGAACATGGTATTGGCCACCACTATTTTCAACAACTGTCATTGCCATTTCAATTACTGGAGCAAATGAAGTAGGACCTGTAGAATTAAACATCACAAAAAATTAATTAATATAAGATACATATAGAAATAATCAATCAACATTTTTTATTTTTGACAGTATACCAGCTAATCGTATGTACGGTATGAGTTCCCGGTATCGCTTTAGCGCCTCAGCAGTTCCATTACAAGGTCTTTGATCATGATAAAAGCTAAATATATCCCTATCATGTGTTGATGCTATAAGAAAAAAGAATAATAAAGACCACAATAATTTCATAAAATAAAATGAAGGCATGGAGACAGGGGCGGACGCAGGATTTTTGTCAGGGCGGGGCAATAATCGGATGCAAATAGCTTATCGGGTTCAAACCCCATAGCTTATCGGGTACAATTCAACATAACAAAAAAATACCAATCAATATAATAAAAATCCTAAATTACTTGAAAAAAATCAACAATTCAACATTTTGGTTCAACTTGGCAGCCTCTGCCTTTGAATTCAAAAAAAATAAAAACATTTTGGTTCAACTAATTTTCGATATTTGGGATTAGCGCCTATTTGGGCTTCGCTAATTTGTTTCGCTCAGAGTTTATATTGGCTCCGTTCTGTCTATTAGAATTCCAGAATGGGCTACAGGGGAGCAATTTGAATTCCAGGGAGGGGCAGAGGTCCGAAAAGCAGATTTTTAGCACTATTTTTGAAAATCCAGTGGAGGGCAGCTGACCCCCCTGTGCTACAGTAGATCCGCCCCTGCATGGAGATAATTTTTTTCAGAAGTATATATATATTAAAGAAATTAAAAACCTACCATCTCCAAATCCAAAACAGGGGATCAAATTATCATCATCAAATTTAGACATGGTTTCTCCAATAATTGTAATTGCTCTTTCATATGGATTAAGAGAATCACCGATATGATGCAAGCTTGATCCATTAAACGAATTCTTTCCTGTTGAGAACAACTTCTAGCTAGTTAGTTAATCATATTTGCAACAAAATCGAAAAGAAACCATACATGTAAAAAGATTCATTCATATATAAAACTGTACCAGTCCATTCATTGCTTTTAGTGAAATCAAGGCCTATAATTAAATTCGACGATTCAAGTCCCGCTTTTGCAAGTGCTGTAGTGACCTGCCAGTATTGATTGATCACAATTTAGTACAAAATGGTATTAATAGACTGCATATGGCATGTTCAACATCAGATATTCAGAATCACAAGTACTTACCTTGACACACACACACACACACACACACACATGTAACGAGATATAATAATATCTTGATCAGTGGACAAGTTATTAGTGTCATAAGCTATATATCGTGATAAGATCAGAAAGCTCTCTTTTATTGTCTGGCAAACCATCATTTCTTAGTTATTTAGTTTTGACAATTATATGAAAGCAAATGTCATCGGAAGATGTAATGATGTATATATATGCTGGAATAAAAGTACGGATCAGTTCTCAGAATGGCCTCAGTGCCATCAAATGTATCTAGTGATCATAATTATTGTCAGAAAGTTTCATTAGACTTGCCAGATCGAATAGCTAGGCAATTATTAGGTATGTTAATTTTACTAAAATTTGTTTTGTAAGGGTTAAGGTCCAAATTGAACGCTGACTTCAACAAATTGCCATTGCCTCTGTTATGCCATTTTGTGTCAATTCAAAACTCAATTGCACCTCAGTTATGATTTGCCAAAATAATTGACACCAATTTGAAGAATAATGAATGAATTAGATTAAATCCATGGTTCGAAAAATCAGCCGATTCCGAGTTGACCGAGTTTCACTCTCATGCTATTTTTTCATCAAAACTCGGTTGAATCGGGGTTAACTCGCCCGAGTTATCCGATTTATGATCCGATTCAGGCCGTCTCAGGCGAGTCTTGACCGATTCCAGATCGATTCTCTCCCAGAAGAGCCAACTTTGCCTTTTTCCTTTGCGTCAAATTGAGTTTATCGGAAAGTTTTCAATTTGGGGAAGAAAGAAGCGAAAGGAGCTCTGGAGGAGAAACGAAAATGGATTCATTGAAATAGACTTGGTCTACTAGTTTGTTGAGTATAAATATAGAATAAATATATGGTCCATAGTGAACCGGGCTACAAAAAGTTATCAAGGAGAGATGGGGCCAATTAGAAGCTGCCTCCACCTTTTTAGGCTCCTCTCCATTTCATTTATCATTGGACCCGTCCATTTCAACAGTTTTTTGCAATTTGTGCAAATGCTTCTGAATTAATTTTTCATTTTTTTTTACCTTTTTTTTTATTTCCTTTTTGTCCTTTATTTTTCTTGTATATACTTAGTTATTCTTTCTAATCAAAAGGATTGTATTTACTAATCTTTTCTATTTTTTCTAGTACAAAACAAGGCTTTTGTAAAAAAAAACCCGAGTTACCGATCCGATTATTTCAATTCTAGCCGATTCATCCGATTCTGATTTCACAGTCAAAAATCCAATTCCGATTTCAATTCTGAGTTTTAGAACCATGAATAAATCGGATTGGTCCTTCGTGTCGGTCAGATTTTGTCACCTCTAATTATCATTCTTTACATTGGATGTGAAAGGTGGAACTATTCTCATATCTAGTAGTTGCTCAAAACTTAATAGTCCAAATGAACTCTACTAATCAACTCTAGTACGTAGCTGTTCATGCAACACTCGAAACTTAATTGATATTCTTCATCACTTCCGCATCTTCAAATATATTTGCCATCTTATTTTCCAATATAATTCACTAGTACAAAAATCCCCTTCACTAACTCTTGACCACCGATGATTTTAATGTGTAACAGTCAATGTAGACACTGCGTGGCAAAATTGTAAATAAGAAGAACTTCAACATTGACTGTTCCCTTTAAACAACCGTCGGTGCACCAACACTAAATGTTTTATTTTGGTACCAGTCAGTGTTCCTTACAAGCAACACCGACCATCATATGAAACAACAATCAATGTTGAGTAGTTCACCAACACTGACTGTTGTTTTAAGGGACGCGTCAGTGTTGCCTTATTCTACACTGACGACTCTTTCAATATAACCGTCAGTGTTGGTGCCCTGCTCAACAATGACTGTTTTTTCAATTGAACAGTCAGTTTTGCTCTTTGTTGTGTTTCATAAAAAACCTAGATTTACATTGGGTTTAACAGAATCGTCACTGTTGATCCTTTTGCTGACTGTTTTCTCTTATTAACAGTTAGTGTTGGTTCATTATTGCAAGTATATAAGTCTTTCTCCCAACTCTAGCGGCCATTAATCTTTTTTTTTCTTTTTCTTTTTTTTGCATTTTTTTCATTTTAGCCCCCAAATAGCGTTTTTTTTCCTCTCTCTACTTGTGTTGGGCGTTCTCTCTCTCTACTCCAAGACTGTTTATCACTCTCTCCACCACAAGCATATTGATCACATTCTCTATCTATGGTTATAGGTAACTTTGCTTCCTCATAAATTAATTAAATTTGTTGATGAGTTAGATTAATGGCTTTATGTTGATTGGTATTCCTAATTTCAACCAAATTATATATGGAATAATTGGTATGTTAGTATTGTTTTATTGTGTGATCTAACCAATTTGCCTTGAACATTTAGTATGCCTTTTAAGTCGATTTTCGTTTAAAATTAATCCAATAGAGATTAATTTTGAATAGTTCCATATGGAGATTGCTCTTTGAATGTTTTGTCTCATTTAAAATGTGAATACATGTTAACGGATTTAGTATTTAAGAAAAATTTGGTAGCATTTATTCTTGTTGTTCCCATGAGTACATATTAGATTTCATTTCCAAACGAGTGTGATTTTTATGCGTACTTGGAGAACAAAGGAGAAATCATGCTGAATTTTTCTTAAATACCAAATCATGCTGACATGTGCTCACTACTAAAACAAAGTATTCAAAGAATGAGTTAGGATTGTGCACTGGTCCTATGTAAGCCCCAGATTGTAATTTAAGAGCCATTGACCTCTTACCTAATTATTTTTATAATTACAAATGGATCAAGATTGGATGTATAGAGGTCATAATACCATTGAGTTTTTGGAGGGTGTGAAAAGTTTCATAAAATTTTCCAGGCAAGACATGACGGCAAAGGGTGATGATACGAATCTGTGTCCCTTGTAAAGACTATTTAAACTTGAAGAGGTTTCGCACTATTGAGAGGGTGAAAAACCATTTGATTTGTCGTGGTTTAAAGAGTGATATGCACGTTGGACCAGACATGGAGAGAGTTATGGAGGAACAAGCACCGCTAGCTACTCATACTGAGATTGACCAAGAGGCTGAGGATGCCAGTGTTGGTAGTGATCAAAAAATGGATATGGATAATAATTTTAAACTGAATGACAATTTAGGAGAAATGTTCAGTGATGAGGAAAATGACAATTTACAAGAGTTGTATGCTGAATCTGAAAAACCTTTGTTTCCTGGTTGTGAAAATTATATAAAAATACATGTTGTATTAAAATTGTATAATTTAAAGTCAAGTAATGGTTGGAGTGACAAAAGTTTTATCGTCTTATTAAAACTCTTAGGAGATATGCTCCTAGATGAGAACGAGTTACCAAGATCATGTAATCAAGCCAAAACATTATTGTGTCCTATGGGTCTAGATGTAGAAAGAATACATGCATGTTCAAACGATTGCATATTGTATCGGAACGAGTACGAGAAATGTGAAGTTTGTCCTACATGTGGTGAATCTCGTTATAAAAAAAGAACCAAACTGATGGTAATGATAATACGGATAGAAAATGACCTCCAGCGAAAGTGATATGGTTTTTTCCTGTGATACCGAGATTCAAACGTTTGTTAAAAAATCCTAAAGATATGCAGTTTTTGCATTGGCATGCTGATGTTCAGAAAAAAAAAATGGAAAACTCAGACACCCTGTAGATTCACCACAATGGAGAAATATTGACAGAAATTTCAAAGAACATTTCAGTGACAAATCAAGAAACCAAAGGCTTGGGTTCAGTTCAAATGGAGTGAACCCGCATGGTAACATGAGCAGTCAGCATAGCACATATTTGGTTTCATTGTGTATTTATAACCTCCTCCCTGGTTAACTATGAAACGCAAGTACATTATGATGTCGTTACTAATTTTAGACCCAAAATAACCCGGAAACAACATAGATATGTATTTAGCACTATTGATTGAGGACTTAAAAAAATTATGGTGCGATGAGGGTGCAAGTGTTTGATGCATACTGTAAAGAAAATTTCAAATTGCAAGGAATGATACTTTGCACCATAAATAATTTTCTGACACTTGGTAATTTGTCTAATTATAGTAACAAAGGAGGAAAGTTTGCCCTGTTTGTGAAGATGATAAGGTTAACATTTGGTTAAAAATTGCAAAAAAACGGTGTACATGGGTCACCGTAGATTTCTTGCTCCTAATCACCTGTATCGTAAAAAGAAAAAAGCTTTCAATAGTGAAATTGAAATTGGACGATCTCGTCCTGCACTGACTGTTTTTTAACCATTAGTGTAAGGTACTTACACTGACTGTTTAAATAAACCGTCAGTATTGAATATCTACATTGACTGTTTTTCACTCGTCAATAAAGGTGTACCTATACTTACGGCGTCATTATCAACACCTCAATAGCAGTCGGTATAGGGGTTTTTTAACAACCAGTAAAGGGATTTTTTTGTACTAATGATTACAGAAATATTTAATGCTCGATGCTTATTGATTGATTACCTGCTCCATGGAATCGTATGAATCCTGTATAAACGAGTAAGGCCGCTTCATACTGGTTTTGCGCTTGTGCCGAGACTCGGTGAAGTTTGCCTGAAAACCAGCTTTGCATCAGGTGTGTCAATGAAAACCAAACTGATATATATCCCAACTAAGAACTGAATTTAGGTGGAGAATGTATAGAAGAAATGAAGAACTATCATAAGAGATGAATGGAAAATTGAAGTACACTACATGCATGAAGAGTTATATTCATCTTATAATTCGTTATTTATTTATTTTGTGAATCTTCCAGGAAATTACAAACTAAAGAGGAGCCTTGTCATGGACTACACAGCTGGGGCCTACATTCCTTCCAGGAAACTTCCAAAAGTTTATTATTATATGAAATATAACAACAGCTACTGATAGAGATAAATTAATTATATATTATTTGACCTCAATTAATTTCATGCTAATTATATAGGGAAAATGTTTGGACAATAACCTTTTAACTTATCTAACATATTATTAATGAATCTGACTAGTATGATATCAGTGTCAAACAGTGAATCTAAATTGTTCAAACCAATCTACTTTATTAGTTATGCATTTACATGCAAAATTGATAATTTTTCAAATTTATTTAGAATTAAGTCAAGCAGTCAAATATGAGAGTTTTTTAGTTAATTTTGATGGATTCATTTTTCAATATTTTTTACTGCTTGACTCGATACTAAAATAACTCTGAAAAAAAATGCAAAACATCGTCATATATAAATCGGTTTGAATAATTTGAATTAGTCGTTTGAATTATATCCAATAAGTTTTGGAGTTGATGTTATATTAACTGAATTCGTTATTAGTAATTTTAGTTAATTAGTACCCATGAATTATACTTTGTTTGGTAAGGTTGTATTGTGAAATATTAATTTTAATTTTGCTTATTATGTTGAATCGTATAATTTCAACGTTATGCACGCTCATAATTAGCTATATAATTATTATACAATTGGAGGCAATATCTCATATCTCAAAGTATAAATAAACAAAAAAAAAAACAAAAAAGAGAGGAAAAAGCTGGATGAGACAAGCACTGGGGATTTTTTTAATGTTGTACTTTGTCAAAATAAATTAAATTCTGTAGTATTTTCTCAAAGTATATAACGGCGGTTCCTTTTTTAATTAAATGGGATTGACGAATAATTCAAATTTAGATATTTTCTGTAATGCAATTAAGGAGTTATATTTTTAACAATATTATATAAACCCAGGAGTAAAATACATGAAACAGTAACGAAATAAACAGCGAACTGCCAAGGATAAATAAGTAACTAATTTTTTACAAGAATAAATAAATTAACAAGTAAATTAAATGAATGATTCAAGGGATGACAAAGCATGTTCTTAATCTTACCGAACTTTTTATTAATAGAAAATAAATAAATAAAATATCGAAAAAGGGCATGGCTTGTGTTTTATCGATATATAAGTAAATCGGAATGGTTATTTATTCCGTCCAGCTACAGTGTTCTGAACGAGATAAACCACCCCGTCCATATTAGTGCTCCACTAATTTCGTTTAACAGAAAAAAAAAAAAAATTCTTGGATGGGATAAATTATCCCGTCCGGTACTGTAGTTTTTTTTTTTTTTTTGGTTTTTGGTTTCTAGTTTCATATTAGATAATTAATTTTTTTAAATGCTACAGTACAAGACGGGATAATCTATCCCATCCAAGAATTTTTTTTTTCTACTAAGTGAAATTAGCAATTAATCTGGTCGGATAGATTAAAGAAAGTAGGACTGAATAATTGATCATGTCCATTGAACGGAAAAATTCGTCCCGATTTACCTATATATCAATAAAACTCAAAAGCCATCCCCTTTTTTGATATTTTATTTATTTATTTTCTATTAATAAAAAATTCGACTTAATCTTACCAGTGACATCATCACTTTAATCAGGTCACGTTTGGCATAAATAGTTCGATTTTTAGGTTTAAATGAACTGATCCGGTTTAATTTTTAGTGTTATTTGGATCTTCTAGATTGGATCGGTTTAAAGCTTTTGAAAACTGAAATTATTGAGCCAACCAAACTTTTAAGAATTAAAATCACGAAACCCTGAATTACAACTCTCAGGCCCCAGCCCCCAGCCCCCAGCCCCCTCTCTGTGTCAGTGTGTGTCTCTCTCTTTTGCCCTCACTCCGTGCTTCACTCTCTAAGTTCTATGGTCATGTTCGGCAATGAAGATTAGAGTGTTGCAGCTTAAGAGTTTAAGCTGTGCTAAGGACGAGATATTCGGCTAACAAAGGCTTAGAGTAATGATGCTTAAGTGTATAAAGATGCTAAAAAAAGGTTCTAAGGAGACATTTTTTTCTAAACCTATGTTTTTTTTTTACTTAAGAATTTGCTCTAAAAAAACTTAAAAAAGGAACTCTAAACTTGTCTAAGAAATTATTGTTCGGTTTGCTTAAGCAACTAAAAAAGCTAAAGTCACTCTAAGAAGACTAAAACCTTGTCGCCAAACATGACCTATGAGCTGAAAGCTCAAGAAGAGATATTGTAGATCTTTTAATGGTCCCCATGACTGATTCTTTCTCATTTCTTGCTTTTTCTTTTTCTTTTTTCTTTTTCTGAGAGTATCAGTTCATAATGTCAATCAAGCAGAGTTGCTTTTTTGCCTTTTGCTTTTTGCTTTTTGCTTTTGCTTTTGCTTTTTTCTTTTTTTCTTTATCATTTCTTAATCTTAAGATCCTGAAGCAGAGTTGCTTTCTTCAAACCACACCTAATGTCAATCAAGCACTTCTTCCTTCACCATTCACCAAGTGAATTGTGACCCTATACGTTGTTTTTACTTTTTACTTTCTAATTAGTTTCTTCCTTTTTTTCATTAATAATTCGTGATTGTTTGGTAGCATGCATGGATCGCACCTTTTATTTTCGATCTTAGCTACGCTAGGAAAGTTCGTGTTTGCTGTTTACAGTTTTAGGTTGTGCAAATTTTCTTAAAATTTGTTCTTATTTCGACAATTTTGCTAGAATTACCCTATATTTCAACATTTTTGGTACAAATTTAGTTTTCTGAATAAACTGAAATTAACTTCGGTTTGTTTGGTTCGGTCCTTAATCGGTTGATAAACCTAATAGGTTCGGTTTTGTTTTATTTTTGAAAACCGAAAAAAAGTTTAGTTCAATTATTTTATTTTGGTTTGAACCAAACCGACCGTTTGAACACACCTGGTCATAACGTGACTAATATGTCATAATTCTTCTTTGAGTAATTGATGACAACATGGTATAATACGTAAACTTAACTTTATCACAATATGATCAGAGACAGAGTTAAGTATAAGCAATAGATTCAATTGACATTTTTTAATATTTTTGTAGCTATGTATGGCTTTCAATGAAAGGCAAGCAGAGGCAGAGCTATAGTATATCTAGGGTACCCACCCCCTGAGTTTTGATAAACAAGCTTAAATTCGTATATATTTGAGTTTTTGCCTACCTTAGATTGTAAATTTTGTTCACCTCTGCAGTGAAAAGGTGCAAATGTGCTCTTCTCAGCTCCCTCTTCCTTTGACTGCAAGAAATTAACTTGAAAAATTTGTTTCATTTTCTATTTTTGTATTTTTTTTTTCAGATCTAGTTTGTATTTTGGATAATATTCAAATACTCCCTAGCTATAGCAGATGACTCATTTAGCCGTTTGAACGTGGTGCACATGAGCCATCAAAGAGATTGTAATGGAATTATGTGAGTTATGTCTATACAATAAAATATCAAACATAAAGATGCAATATGTGAGATTTATTAAGAGAAGAACTGACTCCTTATCTTTTTATCCTCCACGTACTCCATTTTAAAATAACAAGATGTCTCCATTTCCATCCATTTACTCTCATATCTTTCTCTCCATTTAGAAATCCAGTAGCCTTCAATTCTCTTAATATTGTGTTTTTTTTATTTGTGTTTGAATTTGTTTTATATTTTTTTTCTTTCCTTCATTTTTCATTCTACATTTTTATTTTCCTATTTTTTTCTAATTGGATAAGGATATGGAAGAAAAATATAATTAACATTTAAAATTTTATATGAAATTTGTAGTTTTATTTTTATTTTTTCTTTACCCATCTCTGATAAAAATCCTGACTACGCCACTGAGCCTAGCCAATAATAGAGTATCTCTACTTGTGTTATGAAAGTTTTAGGTTTGAATCAGCCTCCTTGCAAAATGCAAGAGGAAGGCTTCCTAGAAATTTCCTGTAGATCTCACAACATGTGAGATCTTTGGACACGAAGTACATCTTTTTTATAAACATAATTTTTGTGTATAACTTAGAATAAAATATACTGTACAAAAATAATAATTATATAATTGACCGATGACCGATCCTATATGTGTTGACTTCCATAGTCCACAAATTTATATCTGACGGACCAGTGACATAACTGTGGTGCATCATCTCATCTGACATAACTGTAACAGACAGAGACCAAAAGTCTTTTTATTTATTTATTACATCTACAGATCTACTGTGCGCTTATTAATAAAGTTGACTAGTTCCAACAAGTTCCTTTTTTCTTTTAATTTTCCACTCTTTTTCTGTTAGATTGGTTCTGTCACTTTTGTAAAGAACAAGCAGGGAACCTACTTAATTATAACATTACCTGAAATGTAGTACACTGAAAAGAAAAATCCATTTGCTGATGATATATATAATTAATTAGTGACCAGCAGATTTACTCCACATAGATTCCACATAGCTTCCAAGAAATTTGCTCCACATAGATTCCAATTTAATGGGAGAAAGACCAGCAGACAAATGAAAAGTCAATCACTATATACTTAATTGAAAGGGAAATTGTAATGCACATCTAACTTTTACCTTTCAAACCACTATGAAAAATATATATAAAAAAAAGAAACATATTTGTACAGTGTATCAAATTTTGATCAATTGAGAAATCATTGAGCTTTGTACAAATATATTTTTAACATGTGACTTTTTGATGAATGACCAATTGAATTTTAAATTAATTCAAATTTAACATACGCCCTATATAAATGATCATACAATTTTACTTGTAAAATTTGAAAACAAAAATGGTTGTAATATATTGAGATCATAATAATTTTCCACACCCTGAAGTATTGACTGGATACAAGACTTGATTCAAATTCAAAAGGAGCGGGGCAGAACAATTTTTTTTGCTCTAAAAATGAAGCCCAATAAAATACTTGGCCCAAACATAATTAAAAACCCAAAGAAAAAAACGAAAACATAAACAAGACTCGATTCAAATTCAACTCAACTCAACTTGGGAAAAGAAAATGCATCATTAATTGGACCGCTTTATAGCTTTTATTTGAAGAAACTATTATTAAGGGCATATTTGTACAAGCTGAAATTTTCATGGTGAATTATGTAGAATTTTGGTATGTGCCTTATTTTATTCTATGAATCAAAGGTATTTTTTTTACTATGGCCCATTTCACGGATGACTCAAGTGCCGAAGGTACTCGTGCTAAAATTACCAATTGAATACTAATTTTGAGCTTATGAACAATTATTACTGGTCTCTTATATTGGGTTAATTTTGATTATTTCTTTATGTTAATTCAGCCTGGGACTACTCTGCATGGACTAAGTGCTATGCATTATTGTTCTTAGAGAAGAATTAAACTTGAATGTTTTCGCGTGCTCAAGTACGATGTAGAGACTGATCCACCTGCAGTTTGTGATCTAAATTATGTTTTCAGCTTTTGATTTTGGTATTGTAACCATAAAAGGAAAAATCGGCCTTTCTGGAATGAAATTAATCGGTTGATCCGGATTGGAATCCGGCTGTACCGATCCGATTTCAGGCCGAGTTACACAGTATGTGAATTTTTTGTCTAATTTCAGCCGAAATGGTCTGATTCTAGTCAAATTTCGGACAAAATTATCCTATTTCATTCAAATTTCGGCCGAAACAGTTTGATTCCAGTTGAACCATCAGTCGAAACGCACAAATACTAATCTCCAAAAATATGTTTTTGGTTGATCGATTTTGGTATTGTATGTTTGTAACTATCAATATGTTGTGTATTTTTTTTTTTTAACTATCAATGTGTACCTTTTGTGTTGTAAATATTGTTATTATTGGTAATGAGAAGGATTTATGAGCTGTGTTGTTTTAGTGGTTTTTGTATGTGCTTCGTATATATGAAGCATTATATGGTTTTTACATATGAGGTGTGTTATGGATGCTAATTCATTGAAATGAACTAAATTTAAGAAGAAAATAACACGTTTCAGCGACCAATGTTTAACCATCAGCAAAGATCCATTGTTGACGTTAGCAAAATTAACTATCAGCGACAAAAGAAATCGAACTCTAAAAGATCAATGGTGACCGAAATGGGGTCGTTCAGTGACTGGCGACACACTTTCAGTGACCGATTTTCTCAGATGCTGATGCTCCATTTTGCTGTAGTGTAATTTAATGAATTTGTCAGAGAAAAAAATTCTCCTCATTCACCCGTTCATAGTCACACAATATTTCTCGAAGTCAAGAGTCTTTTCATTGTGTAATATATTATAGGAGCAAACGGACTTTCACATACATATTGCATTCTTAGTCTCCGCTCAAATATGAACAGATCAACGCCGAAAGTAGAAAATATCACTTATTAGATTTTCCACTAATGCCTAAAAGTGGTGAGGCCAATATTTGTTAAGGATCCTAGCTAGCGTTCACCACTACAAAATAAGAATTTCCTGCCGTGTAGAGTGTGAGGATGTAGAAATCATTGATTAAATACATATGGATATTTATCCGTATGTGATTATGAGAGAGTTACATGGATTATTATCAGTGTCGCTCTCAATATTACCGAGCTACATGGATTATTACATAAATAGCCATGTATGATTACTATTTGTACACGGACTTTAAGTTAAACAGCCGTGTACAATTACTATTTCTATACGGACTTATTATATAAACAACCGTGTACAATTCCTTACCGAGCTACACGGATATTTAGTTAAATATCCGTGTACGATTACTATTTCTACACGGACATTTATCTAAAGTCCATGTACGATTACTAATTCTACACGGTTTTTTAGCTAAATATCCGTGTAGCTCTCTTATATATTTTTTTTTTATGTTTAAATCTCTTTCTACATGGACTTTAGTTAAATATCCGTGTAGAATTATTATTTTTTTTTTTTTGGCTGGCCTCCAATTTTGCTAGCCATTTAAAATCAAAATTCCAAAGCAAAGAAACATTAAATAGAGGAAGCCATTTAAAATCAAAATTCCAAAACTATACAACAGTACGTATGTATAAATAATTCATGTACATTACATTATACAAAATTATACAAATCTATATTTAGCATTACAAAATTCTTCTTGAAACCACCTTGCCCATGTACATACATCTGAGATCGTCGATCTGCTCATTGAAGTAACACTTTTGCTTTGGTCCGTACTACAATTATAATTTGGTATTAATTAGTAACAAGAAAAGGTTGATGCAAGACACTCGCATATATCAATTGCTATTAATAAACTAAAAATATAGTAAGCACAATATGAAAATATCAATTGGTATTATATAGGAACAATTAATATGAATTACATACCGCTTTTGAAAAATCAAATTGTATTCTTTTGATAAAGTCAAACATGAAAATCATCGTGTAATAAGCGTATTCCCAACCCTCCAATTGTTGTGGGCACTGAAATTTACATTTAGCGGCCTATGTTAGAATGACAATAATTTTTTAAACAAAATATGAAATTATAAAATTATAGTGTGCTCACCGGAAACCACTTCCAATTCAATTTATTTTTTTGGCGCATGCTTTGCAATCCTTCCTCTTTAATATATTACATAAAAACCCTTACAAAATTGAGTGACTGTAATTAGCAATTCCACAATTTATTATAATTGAAAAAAAAAATCAAACCAAGTGAATTATTATTGCTTACTTTGTTACAAAAGGGAAGATATCTTTGCACTTTTGAATTGGGATGTTTCCTTTGGGCTTTGAAGAATCCATGATAACAATCATATTTTCAATTGGCACAATGATAATCAAACACCAGTGTTTGTTGTGGAAGGAGAAGAATTATAATACTTTAGCATATAATAGTGACAATAATATTTTAGCATATAATAATGACACAAGTGTTTGCTATGTATGGTTAATGATGTGATTTGCTTTTTTATATTTCACTTTTATTTCCTTTTTCTAATTTTTTAATTAAAATATAAACAGTAAAAAAGTTAAGGTTAGAAGTAACCTCTGGTGATATGGCACGAGAATTAATTTCTTCCCCTCCTTATTTGTAAAAATTTCTACATTCTCATTATTCTATTCACGACGAATAGAATTTTTATTGGTACTACTTTTCTCAATGTTCTCATCATGCATAAACTAACATGTATATCTTTTCTTAAATTCTCAACAAATCAAATGAGCTCTAATTTCTTCCGAGTCCTCAAATCTTATTAAAATTTTACAATCTCTACAAGGACACAAAATGTTGTCATCTTTTTTCTTCACTCTATAACTATTAGCAAATTTTATAAACTCATCAACGCGAGCCAAATATTATGCACTATCACGTCACAATTCGTACATCCAATTTCAATCCATATGTAAATTAAATTAAAAAAAATGATTTCAATTAATCATGGTGCTCAACATATAAATTGTTTCAAATTCTGGGCAAACAAAGGGCTGATTTACAATTCTAACCTACTCTTTGAATATTATACCTCATATGTGAACACATATTAGTGAGATTTAATTAGTATTTGAGAAAAATTCGGTAGCATTTCTCCTTAACTCCCCAAGTATGCGTACGAATCACATACTCGTAGGAGCAATAAGGAGAAATACTGTCGAATTTTTCTCAAATACTAATTAAATCCCGCTAATATGTGTTCACATCCTAAATGAGACACAATATTCCAAGAGCAGTTCCAAACTGGGGATTATCCAAAATTAATCCCTATTGGATTAATTTTGAACGGGCATGGACCTAAAAACATTAATAGGTATATTATTGGATCATAATACACTAATTATTTATATTATCTTAACAAATCAAGCATGCATGTATTAATTAATAATTGATCTAAATATATAAACAATATTAAGTAACAAAAAATTAAAGAAAGAAAAGAGAAATACAAACCAGAGAGAGAGAGAACTTGGTATGCCCAGAATTAAGTAACAATATTAAGAAATATATATATATATATATATACATGACTAACTTTAGCAAGATTAGAGAGGAGAAATACAAATTAATAACTTCAAATATCTCAGATTCGGCCTACTTGTGCACAGAAATCAGACCAGAGAGAGAGAGAGAGTATTAATTGATCAAAACAGCGCTGGAAGAAGAAGACCTTTTATATAACCAAAACCCTACAATAACCTTTCTACACAGATTTTTAAGTATAAATCCGTGTAGCTCTCTTAAGGCTTTCTACACTGTTATTTAAACAATGTGCAGTGTATAATTCCTACCTTTCTATATGGCTCTTTAATAAATATCTGTGTAGCTCTCTTAAGGCTTTCTACAATGTTATTTAAACAAACATCCGTGTATAATTCGTACCTTTCTACACTGTTATTTAATAAATATCCGTGTAGCTCTTTCAAGGCTTTTTACACTGTTATTTAAATAACAATCCGTGTACAATTCGTAATAAATATTCGTGTAGCTCTTTCAAGGCTTTCTAGACTAATTCTTTAATAAATATCTGTGTAGAAATCCCATAGATATTTCGGGCTTCCAAAAAATTCTATTTGGTACACGATTTTTATTTAAAATTAACAAATCAGTGTACGATGTGCAGTGTACAATAATTATTTCTATAGTAGTGGTTAAAGGTTTAGTGGTCTTAAAAGGTTTAGTGGTTTTAATCATCTTTAGTTGTGTCTTTCTTTTTAAAAAAAATAATAATTCTTTAGTTATCTTTGGTAGGCAGGAAAAAAAAGATACTTTTGACCTAAAGAAAACAATTAATAAACGAATATGCTATTGACCAGGAAAGGTTAAGTGTTTTTAATGTAAGGATAATGGACACTGACCTGGCGACCTCTATCTATTTTAATAATTTTGAAATATTAGATATGTATAACAAAAATTTAATTTAATTTATTATTTTACGAGTTTTTATATAATTCGGCCTCCTCATAAAATATATATCAAGCTAGTGTATTTGTAGTCTAGTGGTTCGAACTTATTTTGCAATTGTGGATAACTTGAGTTAAATTCTAACTTACCACATGTTGTGCATTTTAAAGTTGGTGTGAATCCAACCGAGTTGATTCTGAACTGAGTTGGAGGTAACTTGGATTCGACTCATAAATCAACTGAGTCAATAAACTCGAGCCAATTTTGACTGGAGTCAGTTTCAACTCAAGTTATTAGCAAGTGTTGATCAATTCGAATTGATTCTGAACTGAGTTTTGAATCGTGAGTTTTTTGTGCACCCCTAGACGTAACTATATAATAGACAGAGACCAAAAGTCTTTTTTTATTTATTACATCAACAGATCTACTGTGCGCTTATTAATAAAATTGACTCAAACAAGTTCCTTTTTCTTTTAATTTTCCACTCCTTTTTTGTTAGGTTGGTTCTGTCACTTTTGTAAAGGACAAGCAAGGAACCTGATTGATTATAACATTATTTAAAATGTAGTACACTGAAAAGAAAATTCCATTTGAAATTAGTGACCTTCCAAGAAATTTGCTCCCCATAAATTCCAATTTATTGGGAGAAAGACCAGCAGAAAAATGAAAAGTCAATCACTATACTTGAAAGAGAAATTGTAATGCACATATAACTTTTATCTTTAATCAAACCACTATTCAATATACATTAAAAAAAAAAAAACATATTTGTAAAAAAATGCGTGTATCAAATTTTGATCAATTGAGAAATCATTTAGCTTTGTACAAATATATTGTTTTTTTAACATGTGACTTTCTGATGAATGACCAATTATATTTTAAATTAATTCAAGAACACATCTAGAATTTTACTTTCAAATTTGAAAACAAAAAAGGTTGTAATATATTGAGATCATAATAATTCCCCACACCCTGAAATATTAACTGGATACAAGACTTGATTCAAATTCAAACAATTTTTGTATTATCTTAAAATGAAGCCCAATAAAATACTTGGCCCATACACAATTAAAAACCCAAAGAAAAAAGCGAAAACGTAAACAAGACTCGATTCAAATTCAACTCAACTCACTCTTGAAAAAAATGCTTCATTGGACAGCTTTATAGCTTTTATTTGAAGGGTTTGGGCATATTTGTACAAGCTGAAATTTTCATGGTGAATTATGTAGAATTTTGGTATGTGCCTTCTTTTATTCTATGAATCAAAGGTATTTTTTTTCTAATATGGCCCATTTCACACGGATGACTCAAGTGCCGAAGGTACTCGTGCTACAATTACCAATTCATGAGTACTAATTTTGAGCTTTATGAACAATTATTACTGGTCTCTTATATTGGATTAATTTTGATTCTTTCTTTATGTTAATTTAACTTGGGATTACTCTGCATGGGCTAAGTGTTATGCATTGTTCTTACTTCTTAGAGAAGACCCTTGAATGTTTTCATGTGCTCAAGTACGATGTAGAGACTGATCCACCAGTTTGTGATCTAAATTATGTTTTTAGTTTTCGATTTTGGTATTGTAACCATAAAAGGAAAAATCGGCCATTCTGGACCGGAATCGGTTGATCTGGATTGTAATCGGGCTGTACCGATCTGATTCAGGCCGAGTTATGCGTTATGTGAATTTTTCATCCAATTTCAGCCAGAACGGTCTGATTCTGGTAAAATTTCGGACAAAATTGTCCTATTCCAGTCAAATTTCGGCCTAAACAGTTTGATTCCAGTAGAACCATCGGCCGAAACGCACAAATACCAATCTCCAAAAATATGTTTGTTGCTATCAATATGTTGTGAGTTGATGTTGTATTTTTTTTTTTAAATATCAATGTGTACCTTTTGTGTTTTAAATATTGTTATTATTGGTAATGAGAAGGATTTATGAGCTGTGTTTTTAGTGGTTGCTGTATGTGTTATGTATTTATGAAGCATTATATGGTTTTTGACCTATGAGGTGTGTTATGGATGGTAGTTTATTGAAATGAATTAAATTTACAAAGAAAATAACGAGTTTTAGCGACCAATGTTTAACCATCATCGGAATAGCGTCGTTCAGCGACTGACGACACACTTTCAACGACCGATTTTTTCAGTTGCTGATGCCCCATTTTGCTGTCGTGTAATTTAATGAATACGTATAAGAAAAAATTTCTCCTCATTCATACGTTCATAGCCACACAACATTTCTCAAAGTCAAGAGTCTTTTCATTGTATAATATATTATAGGAGCAAACGGACTTGAACATACATATTGCATTCTTAGTCTCCGCTCAAATATGAACGGATCAATGCCAAAAGTAGAAAATATCACTTATTAGATTTTCCACTAATGCCTAAAAGTGGCGAGGCCAATATTCATTAATTAAGGATCCTAGCTAGCGTTAAAGGTTTAGTGATTTTAATCATCTTTAGTTGTGTCTTTCTTTTTAAAGAAAATATATATTATTCTTTAGTTGTCTTTGGTAGGCAGGAAAAAAAGATACTTTTGACCTAAAGAAAACAATTAATAAACGAATATGCTATAATATGCTATTGACCGTCAAAGGTTAAGTGTTTTTAATTGAAGGATAATGGGCATCGACCTGGCGACCTCTATCTATTTTAATAATTTTAAAGGAAAAAGATTTTTATCCCCCAGTGTATTCCCCCCGTTTCCCCCGACTTATCATTAGCGAATTAACTACTTATTTGATCTACCTCCTCTCCATTTCATTCTCTCTCTTTGCTCTCCATTTCATTCTACCTTTCTCTTCTCCTTTATCATAAAAATACAGCAGCCATGATTCCTTCCATCTCTTCTCCTTCAACCGCCACTTGTCCAATCTCTTCTCCGATCTCATCTCCGATTCGTCCTCCGCGCCGTCTCTAATCTCTAACCTGAACGCGGATGCTCCTCGACGGAGAGAAACAGATCGAACAAGATGTATCACCGGCGCAAGTTCGAGTTTTTCAAGTAGAAGTCCGGTGAGAAGGCCGTGATCCTCACCGAGATCACCGGAAGGATCCAGTGCTGCTCTAGCAGTAGAGACAAGATCGACATTGGTTGCAACGATGGTACTGTCTGTCTCATTGCTCATAGCTTTAAGCTTTCAAGCGTGTTTCAAAGAAAGATGAAATTTGTTACAAGTACTAATAGATCGGTCCTTCTCAGCTCTCCTCTCAGCATTTTTCAATAACAAACAAGTTGTTGAATAAAGCATTTTTCTCCTGGTATTTTCTCGTACAATGTGTTATTTAAATGTCTGTGATGTGAAGGGAAGCTCAACACTGCCTGTGCAGTGCTCGATGAAATGCCTAATAAAAGAGTCAAGCCCGGTGTATATATTCCAGATGCCTATACTTGAAGAAGATTGGCTATTGCAAGAATGTGATTTATAAGGAGGTTATGCCTGTTGACAAGTTAAAATCATGTAAAAGATGTAGATTTTGATAATAAACTTATATACTGGTTATGATTTTGAAGTTGTTGGCTGAATAATGGAGAAAAGTCAGGGAAATATAGTCACTTTATACTGTAATCAACCATGATTTAACATTTAGTGGTTATTTGCAAATAATCAGATTTTATGATATGAGTACTTGCAATACTAGATATTAATACTTTCAAACATTATTCAGTGCCATATGAAAAAAAAATTGATAGAATTTAGTAGATACAAACACTTAATACACGAACTATTCACACTTGCATGACAATATATGAATACTTGCAATACTAGATATTAATATTTTCAAACATCATTCAGTGTCATGTGAAAAAATTTGATAGAATTTGTTAGATAAAAACACTTAATACATGAACTATTCACACTTGCATGACGATGTATGAATATTTGTAATACTTTATATTAATACTTTCAGATATCATCTAATGCCATATGAAAAAAAAAAGAATTTGTTACATACATATACTTTATACATTAACTATTTATACTTTTATGAGGAGGTATGAATACTTGTATACTTTACATTAATACTTTCAAACGTTATTTAATGCCAAAATAAAATAAAAAACTGTTGATAAAATATTTTAGATAAAACGCTTGATACATAAACTATTAACATTTGCATGACAAGGTATGAATACTTGTAATATTTGAAATTAATATTTTCATACATCATCTCGTGTCATATGGAAATAAAAATAAAAATTTCATAGATTCTATTAGTTATTAACACTTGACATATGAACTATTTACACTTGTATGACGATGTATAAATATTTGCACTACTTAATATTAATATTTTCAGACGTCATCCTGTATCATATGAAAAAAATTGATAAAATATGTAAAGTACAAATACTTCAAACATGAATTATATACACATGCATTACGAGATATGAATACTTGAATGATGAGGTATGTATACTTGAACGAGGAGATATGAATACTTACACAATAAGATATTCATGACTATATATGAATACTTGCATGACGAGGTATGAATACTTGCACGATGAACAACCCGAAAGTATGTCATCATAGATCTCATTTGAAAGAAAAAATTACGTAGAAGACGTCTATGGTTTTAGATTTGCAAATTTCCTTACAGATTGTTAGAAATATTGACGAGATTGAACGGAGAAAAAAACCCAACTCTAAAAACGTGTAGAAGATGTGTGTATGATGTGTCCAGTTTCTTTTTTCGAAATGCTTGATATCTTAGGTATGAATACTTTATATATTATATATTAACACTTGTGCGCATAGGTATCCATATTTGCACGCCTCAGTTATAAAATCTATCAAATATTAAGTGGTCCCCTAAGTAATTAATGGAGTACAGTTAGTTAATGGTCCCCACAAGTAGCTATTGACTGGAGATGAATGAGAGAAATTGATTGAGAGATAGTTAGTTGATCCCAATTTTAAAATATTAGATATGTATAATAAAATTTAATTGAATTTATTATTTACAAGTTTTTATATAATTTGCTCCTCTCATAAAATATCTGGTGTACTTGTAGGGGTGACAAAAATGCTCGTAGCTCGTGGATCGATTGTGACTCGCATCTGACTCGCTTGTTATCTATTATTACTTGAAGCGAGTTGTTAACGAGCCAGTTCATCACTAGCTTGATCCAAAATTAATAGGTTTGAACTGGGGCCTAGCTCGATCACTAGCTGGTGAGCCAGCTCGGTCCAAGTATAAATTTGGGTGAATTTAGTATGCATGAATTTATTTTGTGAACTATGTTAATTGTATGAATTTGGATATTTAGTATTTTAGTATGTATGAATTTAGTTACAAACTTAATTTATAGTAGTTGATTTTATAATACATTATCTAATACATTTTGGTTTTTAGTCCATGAACTTTCACGAGCTGGTTCGGCTCACTCATTGTCAAAACAAGCGAGTCACAAGCAACCTTTTTAGCTCGGATTCGAATGTTGACTCGCTCAAGACTTGCTCGTTGCTAAAACGAGCGAGCCATGAGCTTGATCTAGCTCATACCAAGCCAACTCGTTGCCAGCCCTATCTTGTAGTTTAGTGGCTGAAATATGAACGGATGAAAGCTGAAAGTAGAAAATATCACTTATTAAATTATTAATTAATGCCTAAAAGTGGCGAGCCCGATATTCGTTATTAAGATCCTAGCGTTAAAGGTTTAGTGGTTTTCATCTTTAGTCCGGCCTTTCTTTTAAAAATAAAATAAAAATTCTTTAGTTGTCTTTGGTAGGCAGGACAAAAGGATACTTTTGACCTAAATGAAAAAATAAACGAATATGCTATTGACCGTCAAAGGTTAAGTGTTTTTAATTGAAGGACAATGGACACCGACCTGGTGACCTCTATCTATTTTTTTACCCAGTGACTATTGATCTCTCTCTTTTCTCTCTTCACAAACAATATTTTGATGACTATATTTTCTCATTATGTTGCACACTTAGAACAATATTTTTATGATGGTGTCAGTCACTATTACGTTATTAATGATTGAATGCACTCAGGAGCCAAGCTACATAAAAATTCATTTAAGCCACCTCTATAATTTTAAAAATATTAGATATATATATAATAAAATTTAAATTAATTTATTATTTTAGAGTTTTTATATAATTCGATCTTCTCATAAAATATATATCAAATGTACGGTTCGAACTTATTTTGCAGTTGTGGATAACTTGAGTTAAATTCTCACCTAACACGTGTTGTACATTTTAAATCTTAGCCATCCAATTAAGATTTTCTATTCTAGTTTCCCGTGAATGAACTTGGAGCATGGTTCAAATACGACAAGGTAACACACACAAGTTTATCTATACCATATTCATTTGATCATTGAATATATTGTAGTCACTATTACGTCTCTGATTTTCTAGTTCCCGGTAAATGAATTTGGAGCATTGTTAATTCAAATACGACAAGGTAACCGTAACGCACAAGTTTTACTCTAGCTAGTCCATATTCAATTGATCATTGAATATTTTAGTCACTATTACGTCTCTAATTGCCGTCAAGCACGTGAGTTGATTAATCCAGTAAACTGGTCTTGTCTATCTCACCACTGAGTTTATAAGAGGGCCAGCTCTGATGCATGCCTTGATAACAAACTACAAGCTTAAGTTGAGCTTTTAGCATTTCAGCAATGAAGAGCATTCTTTTGTTCTTTACACTCTTTCTACTTCCTTTAGTTCAATCTTCTGGTCTCACATCTCAAGCACAAGCTCTCCTCCATTGGAAATCCACTCTCCAGACATCCCAACAGTCGCTCTCAAATTGGAATCTGCATGTCCAACCGTGCAATTGGACTGGAATCACTTGCCGTGATGCTAACAAAAGAAGGCAAGTCATCACTAAAATTTATCTTTCCCGAAAGGGTCTAGTTGGAAAATTAGATGCCCTCAATTTCTCTGCTCTTCCATGCATTAGAATTTTTAATCTCAGTCATAATAAACTGAGTGGCGTAATTCCTCCATCAATTTGTCTCTTCTCAAAACTCACACATCTTAGTCTCAGTGATAATGTTTTTAGCAGTTTGATCCCGTCTAGCATTGGAAACTTGACAAAAATAAAAGTTTTATCTCTTTGGAGTAATAATCTCTCCGGACCAATACCTCCAGAAATTGGTCAATTTACACATTTGATAGATTTAGATTTATCAAGTAACTTTCTGAGTGGAGAAATACCGACTAGCATTGGAAACTTGACAAAAATAAATTTTTTGTCTCTTTGGAGTAATAATCTCTCTGGACAGATCCCTCCTGGAATTGGTCAACTTAAACTTTTGACAAGTTTACAACTACAAGAAAACTCTTTGAGTGGGGAAATACCTACTAATTTGGGAAACTTGACCAATCTACGCTATCTGTATCTTTGGCATAATAATCTATCTGGTCAGATCCCTCCTGAAATTGGTCAACTTAAACTTTTGACAGATTTAGAATTACATAATAACTTTTTGAGTGGGAAAATACCTACTAATTTGGGAAACTTGACCAATCTACGCTATCTGTATCTTTCGCATAATAATCTATCTAGTCAGATCCCTCCTGAAATTGGTCAACTTAAACTTTTGACAGATTTAGAATTACAAAAGAACTTTTTGAGTGGGGAAATACCTACTAATTTGGGAAACTTGACCAATCTACTCTATCTGCTTCTTTCGCATAATAATCTGTCTGGACAGATCCCTCCTGAAATTGGTCAACTTAAACTTTTGACAGATTTAGAACTATTAGAAAACTTTTTGAGTGGGGAAATACCTACTAATTTGGGAAACTTGACCAATCTACGCTATCTGTATCTTTGCCATAATAATCTGTCTGGACAGATCCCTCCTGAAATTGGTCAACTTAAACTTTTGACAGATTTAGAACTATCAGAAAACTTTTTGAGTGGGGAAATACCTATTAATTTGGGAAACTTGACCAATCTTGTCTTTCTGTATCTTGATGATAATAAACTCTCCGGACAGATCCCTCCTGAAATTGGTCAACTTAAACTTTTGACATATTTAGAACTATCAGAAAACTTTTTGAGTAGAGAAATACCTACTAATTTGGGAAACTTAACCAATCTACTCTATCTGCATCTTTGGCATAATAATCTCTCCAGACAGATCCCTCCTGAAATTGGTGAACTTAAACTTTTGATAGATTTAGAACTATCAGAAAACTTTTTGAGTGGGAAAATACCTTCCGCTCTTGGAAACCTAAGTGAGATGAATGTTGTTCGTCTCCAATCAAATTCCCTATCGGGTGTAATCCCGACAGAACTTGGCAGATTAAAAAGATTGATTGAACTCGATTTAAGTGACAACAATTTAATAGGAAATGTACCAAAAGAGTTGGGAATGTTATCTGCTTTAACCAATCTTGATATATCATCAAATAGCATAACAAGTGTGCCAGAAGAATTAGGCGGCTGTGTTAGTATTCTATTACTAAACCTCAGTAACAATAAGTTAAGTGGAAGAATTCCATCTCATTTTGGAAACTTAGTACACTTACTGTACTTCCTAGATTTAAGTAGAAATTCTTTAATCGGGCAAATACCAATAACACTAGCGGACTTAATAATGTTAATAAATCTTAATCTATCTCACAACAATCTAACCGGTCCGATTCCGTCTTCATTGGGCCACATGTTAAGCTTGTCAACCATGGATTTGTCATATAATAATTTAGAGGGTCCAGTGCCTGATATAAAGCTTTTTCAAAATGCCCCAAAACAATGGTTTATACACAACACAAATCTTTGTGGCACTGTTCAAGGTTTGCCCTCATGTGATGGATTTGTTAAACATAAGGATGGCACAACTAGACTACGAATGATTAAGTTGATTGCAACTCTAACTTGCGGAGGTGCATTAGTAACCTTTTTTATACTCTGGCTTATTTACCTCCATTACACTAAAAAAAGAAAAGCAAAATTGGAGCACATTAGAGATTCTAGTAAAGGAGACATTTTTTCCGTGTGGAATTTTGATGGGAGAGATGCATATGAGGAGATTATAAGGGCCACAGAGAATTTCGATGAGAAATACTGCATTGGTAGTGGAGGCCATGCAAGAGTTTACAAAGCAGTTTTAGGGTCAGACAATCTCACAGTTGCTGTAAAGAAAATCATGTTAGCAGGCGGAGAAACCTCACTAGATGTTGAAGCATTCCACAGAGAAATTCAAACTATAACCCACATTCGACACCGCAACATTGCTAAATTATTTGGTTATTGTTCCTCACCTCAAAATAAATTTCTTGTATACAAGTATTATGAGAAGAGGGATTTACATAATATTCTCAATAATGAGGAAGCAATAGAACTGGATTGGGCAAAGAGAAAGGTTATATTGAGAGATGTTGCATGTGCTCTCTCACATTTGCATCATGATTGTTATCCACCAATAGTACATCGGGATGTTACTTCCAGAAACATCTTGCTTGATTCTGAGTTTACAGCAAGTATCTCAGATTTTGGTACTGCTAAATTTCTCAAGCCGGAGTCTTCTAATTGGAGTATGCTTGCTGGAACCTGCGGTTACATAGCACCAGGTTCTGTATATATAAACACACTATTATCGTATTTTAATTTCCATCACTTGTATAAAAATTAAAGTGGAAATGATTGCAATTTGAGTTTTTTTTTTCTTTATGCAGAACTTGCCTATACCATGAGAATGACTGAAAAATGTGACGTATATAGCTTCGGAGTAATAATGTTGGAATTGCTTATGGGAAAGCACCCTGGTGATATGATCAATCTATCCGCTTCTGATAAAGAAGAAATCATACTCCAAGATATCATTGACCAACGCATCGAACCACCAACAGAACAAGACATCAATGAAATTCTCAAAATTATTCAAGTTGCATATGAGTGTCTGAATAATAACCCGTCACTTCGTCCAACAATGCAAGAAGTGGTGAAGAGTATCTAGAAGTGAATAGCCAACTGCTTCGTAATTTCTTATAGTAGCTTCTATGTCTAAAGATTAGCATGCTGTTGGCAGTTATAATTCAATTTTAGAGCACGATGCTTTTTATTCATATTTTGTATTTGAAAGTCTTTATACTTTATTAATACTCACGTATTCTTTGTAAGCGTGTGGTAAATATTCATCTTGTCATAATATTATTGTAATATCTATGTTTCGTGAAATAAGCATTATTATTCACAATCTCTCTTCTAGGAGTAGCTTGTCTTGTGATACATTTAGTGTCATCTCCTTAATAAATGGTCACCTTGTATTAAAAAAATTGGCTAATGCCGCAATATTGCTTTTGTGCGCTAATAGTATACCAGAACCCTCATTGTTTCATCACCTTGTATTCATGGTTCCGAAAATCGGCTGATTCTGAGTCAACTCAGAATCGGACCGGACCGGGCCGAGTTTACCCGATTCTCGCGTCTATGCGAGTTTCTCATAAAAATCCGGATGAACAGTGCCGAGTCAGCCGAGTTTTGTCCGATTCTTACTAACTTGTGCGAGTTTTGTCCGATTCTCGTAGGTTGAGTTGTGCTGAGGAGAAGAGAAGAGGAGAGAGCGGGGCATGGCTTCTCGCCGAAGTAAAAAGAAGAGGGAAAAATCCCTTCTCCTCTCTTCTCCAGGAAGAAGTAATGGAGAGCACAAGAGGGATCGGTGGGGTGTGCTAGTCAGCGGAAGACAAACAGAGAAAGGGAGGTCGGCTCGTCTGCGTGGAAAGGAGAAAGAGATAGAACGGGAAGAGGAAAAGAGAAGAAAGGAAGAGAAATGGGCTGTGGGGTCCACTGTCAGTGGAACAAAAGAGAAGAGGGAATGGAGGGGAATGTGATGGACCCGAAAATTCCATTCAATTGAGTTAATTCAGCACATGGATTCAAATCAGAGCTTTGAGATCCGTGCTAGCTGTGATCCGATGGAATAAGAAAGGATTTTGAAAGAAATCGATATATTTGAGTGTGGACCCGAACCCTTCAATTAAATTTGGTTAATTTCATTTCTTCTTCAAGACTTTGAGATTTGTACGGCTGGTATTTGATTGGTTAATATACTTCCTAAATTCTAAATTGTCATGTAGCACTTCAAATTTAGCTAGCTAAGAATCAACGGATCTATTTATTTATTTATTGTTATTTTTATTCTATTCGAATAATTCGATATTAAATCGTATGTATATGTATATTTATAGAAGTGTGTTATATTTGTAAAAGTGTGTTATATTCGGCATAGCTTTTGATAATAAAAGTGTATTATATTTGTAATATTTGTAATACATTATATAATTAGTGGATTATGTGAGTGTAATATTATCTTAATTAACATAGTTTTTTTACAAATTATTTTTATCAATTTTTCCTATTTTTTGGCTACAAAACAAGATTTCTGTCAAAAATACCGGAAGTTGTACCGTTGAAGATTAAGAGGTTGCATTGTTGAAAAAATAAAATTGCTTGGGTCCAAACTGTCAAGTTAAATCACATTCTTCACCACAGCATGCATGCTAGCTACAGAAGATAATAATTAGGGTAATTATATCTTCCCCCGTGCTTCCATCCCCCGTTCTGTCCCCCGTCAACTCCAGTCAACGCGCATAACTGTCAAACTCAAAATCGTAGCAATCTGGTTCATACGATCCCATCTCTCAAAAAAGAAAAAAAAGAAAAAAACCAAAATCTGATCTCCTCTCTCAAAGTAGCAAAATCAAATTCCTTCTTTTTCTCCAAAATCACATCACGCTCTGCCGTCTCTACTCCACCGCTAGCTCTGCCGCTGACGATCTTCTCCCACTTTCTCCATCGGAGCCCTCTGACTTCTCCACCCTCCTTCGTCTCCGGCTCAGCGTCTCACTCCTCTCCGCCTCCTCCGCTCCTCTCACCTCGGTCTCCGGCTCGAGCGCCGATGAGTCGATCTGCCTCTTGAATCACTATCTTCGGTCTGAAGGTGGAAAACACAGACTCGATCTGTTTGGATCAGCTTCGAACTTTCTAGCCTGAGCGAGAAGTGCAGAGGAAAGGAAGGTAGAGGTCAAGGTACTGATTCTATGTGATTAGAAGACGATCTTGTTGATTTTGCAAATTCTCTAGTATCAAATCACTATTTTGCACAGATTTGGTACTATTTATTGAAATCAGAGGTAGGGTATGGTTTTGCAAATTAGAAGACGATCTTGTTTATTGCAAATTCTCTAGTATCAAATAGAAGACGATCTTTTATTTTTTCAGATTAGAAATTAATCAGAGATTCCTTTGAATTTTGCTTCATGCTTGTCAGACATTGAATCAATAACGAAAGATATAAGAGAAAAGAGTTGATTGACCTGTTTGATCAATCTGGTAAGAGGCTTGCAACTAATCTAAATAAGAGAAAAAAGTTGATTAATCAGAGACTTTATTACAATTTGTACGCATGCTATGCCAACATAGTTTTATTGGAGTGTTATTCACTATATCAGAGGGAATTTTTCGTGATTATTGACATTTAACCCTAGAGATAGGGGAATGAACAGTACTGGTGTACATAAACTAGTTCAACATAGTTTTGACATGATTTCTTTTTGGTTAACTATTTAATTAAGGCTTACCTTAGACATTCGACTTTTAAGCTTCTCGTTTTTCTTGCTGAATGTTGCATGTTTGTGCTATAGATCAAGTGGTAGCTTCTCTATTTAATTTTGCCTTTTTTTTTAGATTTGATAGTTATTATACATTGTGATCTCTTATACTACTTCCAAGCAGGTGTTGATCTGCAGAGGATGAAAGGAAAAAAAAACTATGCAAGGTGCTAAAGACAAAGATACTTATGGTTACACCCCTCATCTTTTATTATCTTATTTGTTAATAATTTGGTACGATTGGTATGGCCATCAAGGAATTTAGTGAGATGCACTATATGTATCAAGTGCAATTTTCAATTATTTGTATGTGACAATTTCCTCTCTTGTCAGAGGAACCGAATGAGGATCTGATGATTGCTTTGAGGAAATGAGCTGAAACTGAACCCAAATATCTTGCAACGTTTGTTCAAAATGATGCCATTGACTTGAGACATCATTTTCCATGTGGTTTTGGTGCCACCTGTATTGTTCATGTGTTCTTTAGAATTCAAAATTAGTGTATTTCTGTTTATAAGGTGTACATATTTTATTTTTGAGGTGTGAATACTTGATAGTTTTGATATGAATACCTGATATAATAGGCATAAGACAAAATGTACTTTATGTTGTATGAGGTGTACATGTTTAATTTGTGCAATGTAAATACTTGATTTGTTTGATATGAATATTTGATATACTTGTTTGATCGAAGGTTGTACTACTCATCTAGCAAAGACTAAAGTTTCAAGTACTAAGTTATTTGCAAAGAATAAAGCTTCATTAATAGTGAATTAGGCCAATGCGTACTATTTACTAAGAAATGATAGAAAAATCAAAATTTGAAAAAATAGAGGCATGACTACTTAATATTTTAGTATTAATACTTGATATCTTAGATATGAATAATTCAATATGTATGTGTGAATATTTTATATCTTAGGTATGAATAGTTTAAAGTATATGTATAAATGTTAGATATTTTATGTATGAATACTTCAACGTATATATATGAATACTTCCCATATTACATGTTAATTTCATCAATTTTCAAAAAGAGATTTGTAACAAAGTACATTTATCTAACAATATGTTGAAATAAAATGCTCTACAACGTAAATATTCACACATCAATGCATAGGTGCGAATACTTTCTATTAAACTTGAAAAAAAAATCAGCTTGGCTTGGGGTGGGGCTGAGCAACCAGCTTTTTGTTTGGGCCTAACTCTCTAAAATTTGAATCCTCAGTGGATTGTGTGGTGAATGGTTTATTAACTAGGCCTTAGAATGTGTCACCCCGTTTTTGAAATAAGGGCTCAAAGAGATGTATGAATGAATACTTTAACGTATATGGATGAATACTTGATATCTTATATATGAATACTTGAATGAAGTATGCTTTATTTATTTTAAATATCGTTTTTGTTCTTTATTTTGTAACATTTCAATTATATGATCTGTAAACTTTGATAGATTATTTTTGTTTCGACAGTGAAACATATATGGATAAGTGATGTGTCCATTTTTTTTTACACTTGCACGCCAAGGATGAATACTTTCTCGATGAGGTATGAATACTTTTGTGACAAGATATGAATGCTTTGCAACGGACAACTCGAAAGTATGTCATTATTAATTTCATTTGAAAGATAAAATTACGTAGAAAATATTCGTGGTTTTAGATTTGTAAATTCCTCACAGATCGTCAGAAATATTGGTTAGATTGAACGAAGAAAAAAAACCACCTCTAAAAACGTGTAAAAGATGGATGAGTGATGTGTCCAGTTTTTATATTTGCACTTGAATGAGGAGGATGAATACTTTCTCGATAAGGATGAATACTTGTACAGCGGACAACTCAAAAGTATATTATCATGGATCTTATTTTAAAGATAAAATTATGTCAAAAACATTCGTGGTTTTAGATTTGTAAAATTTCTCACTGATCGTAAGAAATATTGATTAGATTAAACGAAGAAAAAAAATCTCACCTCTAAAAACGTGTCTAGTTTTTTTTTTTTTTTTAAATACTTGATATATTAGGATGAATACTTGATGTGTTATAGATGAATACTTGATGCATTATAAATGAATACGTGCGCGCGCCAGTTGTAAAATCTTTGAAATATTATGTGGTCCCCAAATAGTAAGTGGTCCCCTAAGTAGTTAGTAGTTATTGAAGTAGTTAATGACTGGGGGATGAAATGGGGGATTGTTACGGGGGAATAGCTAGATGCTCCCTAATAATTATGTGTAACTCCAATTATAGCCGGTAGGAGGGAATTGACTACCCACCTAATTTGGAGCCCATACGCTTCATGATTTTTATCCCTCGCATCTCTTATTTTAAAAAAAGATTAATTAAATCTTCAAATTTTGTCCTACAAACTTATTTTTTTACTCATAAAAAATTAAGAAGAGAAGAAATTTTATCCACCTCCCCTTCTATCTCTCCCCGAAAACATATTTCCCCAAATCGCTCCATATCGTTTCGTTCCGGCCTTAATTAATACATTAGTTACAAAACTTGCCATTGATATCTCCATTCTATTATTAAGCACGTTGGGTGTCCGATTTGCCAACGGCTACGATTGAAAGTTGAAATTTCATATTTAATCTCAGCCCTTCAATTACGTAATATGTCTCATTTTGATTAAATACACCTGAATCATGTGTAAAAGTCTAAATTTAACTAAAAACATACTCACCATACATGCCGTCACACTATGTACTACAATTAAAATTAAATAAATATGAAATTTAGCAATATAATTTGTTTCCTTATTTCTCCCTCTCCAATTTAGCAATATAATTTATTTCCTTATTTCATTTATTCCTTATTTGTCATGAGAGTGAATTTTTTTACTAGTTAAACTAATTTGATTAAAGTTAAGTCATTAATATATCTATATTTAGTATTTGTTATGAAATGAAATCACAAGAAACAAGCAATCTGAAAATTAATCTTGACATAAATTTGAAATAAGGTAAAAAAATATTCAAATTTACAAAGTCAATTTTAATTTAGCATTAACCATGAGTTAGTTTAATCTTTTAGTTCATAGATTTTGATAGTGCCTTTTGCAACTTAGGCTTTAATTTGTAACTTCACATATTTATATCTATCTGTTATTTATAATTCAATATTTATCGCTGCTAAGTTATTTCTTTGTCTAGATAAATTTAATATATGATTCTTCTTATACATAATCATAACTATATAAAATAAATAAAGAAGGATAATAAATCTTTGTTATTGCAGTATCGCGTTGATTATTCAAAATGGCAATAAATATTTTCCTTCCAATAATTCACTTTTGATTGTTACATCTCGTTGATTATTCAAGATGGCAATAAATACATCAGTTTAATTATTGCATTCTGATTAGTCAAGCCTTTCATCAATCTGTCCACATATAGTCGCAATTAATTGCAATTACCCTTAATCGGTTTCCTTACTAGAGGGTAAACAAAATTCATTTGATTTGACTGTTCCGTTCTAAGAATTCTGCTAGAGGTAAACAATTAAATCTCAATTTGCAGAATTCGTTTATTTTTCATTTCTAATATAACTGAATAGGTATTACGAGCTTTGTTAAAATAGATATTATGATTTTTATGAAACACTTTTACATAATTTTTGTGTAAACTGGCAAGTATATATAATAATTTTTGCATCTTGTTGATTATTCAAAATGGCAATAAATATTTTCCTTCCAATATTCACTCTTGATTATTGCATCCCGTTGATTATTCAAAATGGCAATAAATATTTTCCTTTCAATCCACTCTTGATTATTGCATCCCGTTGATTATTCAAAATAGTAATAAATATTTTCCTTCCAATTCACTCTTGATTATTGCATCTGCTGATTATTCAAGATGGCAATAAATACATTAGTTTAATAATTGCATTCTAATTAATTAGTCAAGTCTTTCACCAATCTGTCCACATATAGTTGCTATATATTCAATTGCAATTACCCTTAATCAGTTTTCTTACTATTCTTCTCTAACAAGATAATTATTGCATTCCCTTTCATTTATCTTTCACAATCTATTGTGGACACATTACTTATTTTACATATTCAATTATTCTTCTACACACATTTTTTGTGTGCCTTATATGAGCATGATTCTTTTTGTTGTTTCTTGATCTACTTATCAATTACAATCGCTCTATATCAGTGTTTTACTATTTTGAGGTAAAGATTTTAACATAGCAGTTTTCGCTTCATGCAACACACAGACTATAGAATCAGAATAGTGCTGCATATATGGTTCGAAGTTTCATACGTTGCATGAAGCCATAACTGTTCTGTTAAATCTTCCCACTGACGAAGTGGCAAAAAATTGTGTTGTCGATTTGAAGCAAGGGCCCGCTATGATCAGCATCACAAGCCTTCTATCTTGCTACCTGTTCAACAATTTTCAGACAAATCTGTGATCCAAAAACTTGCACCGACTAGAACCGTACTATTGATGTGGTTCCATCTATTTTTCTAAGAAAAAGAAAAATAAATTCCTTTCCTGTAAATTGAATTTATTAATTTCTAAAACATAAACAACTCCATATATATATTCTTATTGTATGAACAAAACTAATATTCTCTTATGAATTCTTATATATTCCTCTAATTTCATTTATCTAATTACTTTCAAATCATATAATTTCAACATAAAACCAAATATTTCTTTAAGATAATCAATTACCTTTGTTAGTTTATTTCATGTTCTTTCTTGATACTTTATTTTTTATTAATTCTTTCGAAAAATTGAAGTGTATAGTTAGGTTTCCTATTTATGTATATTTTTCTTGGGCTTTAATTAATAGTTGAAAAAGAAAGTTAAATAAACCAAAATATCAGTTTTATCTATATTATACTTGCTAGCGAGCACATAGAGGTTCAATGAAATCAGGTATTAATTTATGTTGTTATCTGTTATTATCTCCTGCTGACCGAGTAGCTAGCGTGAATGAAGGCCTATGATGCTGATAGTGGGTCCTTACTTTGAAAGAGCAACAAACGACTTTGTGCTACCAATCTGTGAAATGATTTAATAGAGTGATTGTAATTTGAAAAATACACACACACATTCTATTATTAAGCACGTTGGGTGTTCGATCTGCCAACGGCTACGATTGAAGGTTGAAATTGCATATTTAATCTCAGCCCTCTAATTACGTAATATGTCTTCTTTTGATTAAATACATCTGAATCATGTGTAGAAGTCTAAATTTAACTAAAAACTTACTCGCCACACATGCCATCACACTATGTGTTACAATTAGAATTAAATAAATCTAAAATTTAGCAATATAATTTGTTTTCTTATTTCATTCATTCCTTATTTCTCCCTCTCCAATTTAGCGATATAATTATGTTTCCTTATTTCATTTGTTCCTTATTTTTCATGAGAGTGAATTTGTTTACTAGTTAAACTAATTTGATTAAAGTTAAGTCATTAATGTATCTACATTTAGTATTTGTTATAAAATGAAATCTCAAGAAACAAGCAATCTGAAAATTAATCTTGACATAAATTTGAAATAAGGTAAAAAAATATTCAAATTTACAAAGTCAATTTTAATTTATCATTAACCATGACTTAGTTTAATCTTTTAGTTCATCGATTTTGTTAGTGCCTTTTGCAACTTAGGCTTTAATTTGTAACTTCACATATTTATATCTATCTGTTATTTATAATTCAATATTTATCGCTGCTAAGTTATTTCTTTGTCTAGATAAATTTAATATATGATTCTTTCTATACATAATCATAACTATAAAATAAATAAAGAAGAAGAATAAATCTTAGTGGTGAAATACATATCATACAAGGTGATCCTATAAATAGATTAGAAGTTCCATTTGTGTAACACTGCTTAAAGAGAATCAATTGATCTATTTAATATCTTAATTTATAACAGTATTAAATTAGAAGTAAAAAAAAAAACCATTTAAGAAAGATAAAATCGTATTTAGAAAAAAAAAACTTTATGTTCTCAATGATCTAATTATTGCTATCAAAATAACACGCGCGTCTCCCTATTTAATATGCCATTTAAAAATGTTATTGTCATTTTGTAAAAAAAAATTAATGAAAATATGTTATTTTGTATGAGATTTTTTTAATGTTCTCTTATAATATAATCCGTTGCAATGCACGGGCATGATACTAGTATTAGTTACACATTTAGCAATGTACTAAATAAACCTGTATTAGATCACATTTTTTAAAGCAACATAATTGACTAAATTAGTCATTTGTGCCATAATTAATTTGTACGTACGTCGCACATTATTTTTTATTTCAAAAAAAAAACAAATAAAGGGAGAAAAGCAGCACCGCTTATTATTATCAACACAGAAACCTTCATAACCTCGATGACATTCAAAGTTCAAAGCTTGGATGACACCGGACATGTGCTACAAGTTCAGTGTCTACGTAATTGTCACGTTTTACGTATGAGGTTCAATCAAGTATATACAAGACTCCGATCATGTACTATCATGAATATGACACGTACATAATTTATGTTATGACCGTAACTTGAAATTATGTAGACGTTATATTCTTGGTAGTACATAACTTGAAATTATGCACTTTCTCCGAATATAGCGTCTACATGACTAAAGTAACGCACTACAAGTTCAACATCTATATAACATAGTCATGCGTTACCACGAAAATGACGCCTATGTAATTTTTGTTATATGCTACAAGTTCAGCACCTACATAATTAAAATTACGTGATTTTCCCGAATACCTTGAATACGACACCTACATGATCGTCAGCTTTAGTTCATTAGCAAAGTTCATTCAGAAACAATATCATATTACTAATCATTATTAACTTCAGGAAATATAATCATGCTGAGAATGGGGCGGTACCACAGTTGGCTAGAAAAATTTCTAGAACTGTTGGATACCCAAAGGTTGAGAGTTTGAGCCCCACTCACTACTTTGTAGCCTATGCAAAGCTTTAAAAAAAGAAAATATATATACATATAATCATGTCTCACATGCAAAGTTATGCATTTAGGTCATGCATCTATAAAAAAATAGTTATGCATACATATCATGTTAACAGTTCATTTAATATCATGCACTAGCTTACGAATAATATGATCATGTCCTAAAACATTAATTTTAAGCATTCATAGCATGCAATTTTCTAATCCATAATAAGTACCTAACTATAATCCTATAAACAAACATAAGAACAACACGCAATAATCATGAAAAATAGCAATCAAGCAAATGAAATCATTTTTTAATTACTGTTAAACAAAACAATAAAAATCATTACATGCTCAAGTCTCAAAACTGGATACCGAAATCATCAAATGCCAGAATTAAGTTTCATGCATGCACATTTAGCCTTCATGTCTATAGTTTGTCACTATACCAACCGATTTGGTTTATCAATTGGCAGGTTGTTAACTTGTTATTACAGCGGATTGTTACTACAAATAAATGATTAATTATTATGAGTTAATCAATTAGCGGGGTTGTTATTTCACCTCGAGCCTACACTAATGTAAGCTTTCCAACTCAATGTATAGGAGGAGCAAATTGACTACCCACCTACTTTGGAGCCTACATGCTGGATAATTCTATGATTAAGGTGCCCTTCGAATCTCATCTTTTCAGACACTTATTTATCTAATTATTTTTCTCTATCAAGCAATGGACGTGATTTTTTTTTATTATTTTTTTCTAATCCGGCCATAATTAATAAGGGTCTACATGGTTTAAATATTCAAACTTCGTCGTACCAACTTAATTTTTTTTCTAATAAAATTAAAGAAGAATAGACGAAATTTTATTGGCCTCCCTTTCTCCTTTATTCCCTTCTATCTCCCTGATGATCATGAAATATTCTCTCAAATTGCCCCAAATTTTATTCATATCCTTAAACAAAAATCATACCTGCTCTCAGTTTTCAACAAATTCGATGTTGATATTAGGCATGCATGGTTGTGATCTGGTACAAGCAAAGATTGTAGAGGTATGCCTGGTACGCTGGCTGGTACTGAAACACAGTCTGGTGATGTCCGGTGGTCATCAACTCAGCATCCTACATTCAATAATGACAATACATTTCAATGTTTATGTAACATATTAAATGTTCATAAATAAATTAAGAAAATTGTCAATGTACCTCCGATGCAATCAAGGTAACTCTGTGCGCACAGTGGGAATACTAAAGTAAATAATTGAAGCCCTCGGTACTGGGATCTGGAGGAGGGACCTGAGAATGTACCCCGGCCGCTGGAGTGTGACAATTTGAAATGGCTTAAAAAAAATTCAACCAGCCCCTCTCATGTATATATAGGCCAGTACCGTTAGTATTGTCAGCGATAGTCAAATTAAGTTTATTTCTGCTGGTATTGACAGAGGTAGGAATATTTTTTGAATTTTAAGAAAACTGAAGACAGATTTGAAATTTCTTTCTTTTATTTTAGGATATGAATAAAAATTTCGGGCTTATCTATTGCCTTCCATTGATCCATTCTACATCTACAAATTATCCCGCAATCCAGCTCCGGGCCCATGTGCATTTGTAACCCAGAAAGAAAAGAAATATTTATCCACTAGGAACAATATGTAATTTGGGCCGTTGTCTACTGTCATTAGAGAGAGTTCCATCGCTCATTATTGGGCCTATTTGGGTCGGGCCTGTTTATTTCTAAGATTAAACAGTCAATAATTCCTACTTGGATCAAAGCAGCAGGAATTATTTATTTGGACTAATTTTGTTGAGAGCAAAATAGAAAAATGCTAGATATGATTATATGCAATTAATTTGTATGACATAAAACTAATTATACTATGTTGTTGTGAAAATAACCAAACAATAGTAGTCAACCATCTCTCCCCTGTTTTTTTCTACCTTTTTCTGTTTTTCATTTGAAGAACCTTCGCCAACATGCCAATACCACTGCAAATACACCTCCCAGGGATAAGAGACATAGGTCTGAAGAGAGAGCCACAAAATGATCTTTTGTATATAATCATGTTTCTGTTTGCATCAAATTCTGTAATCATTTCTTTGGAGATTGAAGATAAATGGTTCCTGTGTCTCCATTATACTATAAATCAAGCAAAAATCCTAAACAATATCACGTTTTTTTTTTCTCTTTAATTTTCCAGGAAAAATAGTAAAAATACCACATTTCTTACAAGGATAGCTAAAAGCAAACAAATTTTAACTACTCCTAAATAGCAAGAGTAAAATAGAACTTTCTAAAAAAATAATCATTCCTTTAAAAATGGTTCAGTTAGGCAAATAACCTCATAAATCTTTATTAATAAGGTGCTTCAAAAAAGAAAAAAATATAGCGCAAAATTACAATGATAATATATACACACCATATAAAACTCTTCAGCAGAATCTATTACAACCAGAAACAATAACAATATATATCAAACCAGAATTGTCCCATATATAAATCAACAAGCAATCTTGTCATACAAATGTCCACATAATTACACACCATATAAAATACACACCGTATAAAGTGACAAGTATAAGCTCAAAACACATGAAAAAGACTAATTCTTAAACATACAACACACAAAATTATCACTCGGACTGAAATTATTGTACAATTTTTTTTCAGTTTTTTCGTTTCTCCTTTTTTTTGGTTTTCTTATATAGTTTTCCTAGAATATTAAAAGCATCAAATAAGTTCAACAGTTACACAAAATTATACAATGTCCCATAAAATAATTGTTTTGGAGACTCAAGAAGTTTAAAACAACAAATTACTTCTAATAGATAATCAAAGAAGTTTCATTTTTTTGCTTTTCGTTTTTTGGTTTTTTTGTTGTTATTTTGGTTTTTAAGTTTTTTTGTTGCGGTTTTATTTTATTTATATTTTGTGGTGTGAAGAGCTGCAGAATTGGAGAAGGTGGGGTCATATGAAGAGACATCAGAGAAGAAACTAAAGAGAGTGAGCAAACAAGTCCAGCCTAAAAACGATTCCTTTCTTCTGCAAGAGATACATAGTTGAGCAAAATGATTAGCATCTTATAACATCGGCAGAGCAAAAAAATATTATGACTATGAGATTGATAATATATAAATATCACAATATCAACATTAATTACTAACAAAAAATAAGTAAAAATAATTTCATGCTTTAAATCGAGACATGGACGTGTCTGTGAAAAATAGATTTATTGAAATATGTAAGGCAGCTGTTTAAAAATGAATAAAAAGTTTTGAAGTTTTTGCTCATAATTAAATGCTGATTGTTGGAATACCAAGATTTTCTTTAAATTAAATAATTTCTGTTTGAAAGGACAACTCTTATACATTTATTTTTCAAGAGAAAATGTAGCAGAATTTGTGACTGAAATCCACATGAACAAAAATAAATTGAAGAACTGGTTGGAAATAAATTTATAAATAGAAGTGTTTTATCATGGGGTCTCAAAGTTAGCTTACCTTCGGTTGGAAATTCAAAATAAGAAACTGAAGAAAGTGAGCAAACGAATCCAGCTTAAACATGAATCCTTTCTTCTGCAAGAGAAATAGAGCCAAAGAGTAGATTCAAATCGTTAGATTTGATCGCTATATTAAAATGTGGTTGCACACCAAAATTTACATATGTGGATCAGTGTTATAAATAACGGTATGCGGTCATTGGATGGATAGGGTACCGCCAAACGATTAATCAGTATGCGGATAATTTAACGTTTTTATTAAATTTATGTATATATATCATAATTTATTAAAAATATTTTATTTAACTCATTAAACTTATCAGATAAACTTAATTTAACATAGTTCTATTATTATAACATGACACTACTTTTTTTTTTCTTAACGCATAAACACTTTGCATATGTAAGTAACACATTTATTTAATAAATAATAAATTCAAGTAACATATTATTTGAAAGAAATAAAACATTAATTCCAACATAAAATCACTAAATTTAGTTTATAATAACAACTTAGTTTCATGAATGAACACTTCGTACTAATTGAAAAAAATATATCAGTAAGTAAGAAAATATCTAGTATATAAATAATAGAGCAATTAATCAATTTCAAAGTAAGTGAGAAGAAAAAATATATATAAAAAACATTGGATGTATGTCCAAGCACAAATAAAACTACAATATATAATTTATAAAACTTATTATCACACACTATCACAGAAAAGAAAAATCAATATGATAATAGATATTCACTAGAATAAATTAGAATAAACAGAAATAAACGGAAATAAATGGATGATTAAACAGTAAAATGTCTGATTAATCATTTTCATCCGCAAACATGCATCCTTTAACTCTATTCGTAACGCTTTGGCTGCTGTAAATGATTAAATGGCCGTTTAATCGGCCGCTAATACCGTTTTTTACAACACTGATGTGGATGTATCTGTGAAAATAGATATATTGGAATATGTAAACTGAAGCAGTTCAAAAATGAATAAAAATGTATTGAAGTTCTTGCTATGAATTGTTGACTGTTGGAATACAGGATTTTCTGTAAATTAAATATTTCAATTGAAATGACAACCTTAATTTTGTTCTTGTACTTATTTTTGAAGAAAAATGTAGCAGAATCAGTGAGTGAAATCCATGGTTGGGCACAAAAAATAAATGAAGAATAGGTTTACTGGATAGAAGTTGCAACTTGCAAGTTCAGAGCAGATGCAATGGAAGTATGGTATAACAAGCCAAAAATCAAAGCAAAAAGGAAAATGAAAAAAAGGAAAGGGGTCAGGTAAGTAGTACTGTTCATAAGTGCTAAACCATATCATCAGTCTAGCACAAAACCAGACTGTAGGAGGATGCCCTGTCTCATCTGTGCAATTATGCTCCTTAATATTAAGTACCAAGGTCGTACCAATAAGGTCTTTTTTATCAAATTTATTCCTAGTGCCCTTTAAACTCCTAACAATTTTGCAATCATGAATTTAAAGAATAAAATCTAAGTGCTTTGGTAAACCAAAATGATAGAGGGGTCGAAATACATTTGTTTAGATCCCTCTATGATCAAAATGATGTATATATCCATCAATAAAGAGAAGAAATAAATTTAAAAATTGAAGTGCTTTATTGGAGGGTCTAAAAATTAGCTTACCTTGTGTTGGAAATGTCACAATGGTGCTTCCTTCATAAAATCGAACCTGGTAAGTACCACCATTGTTGAACTTCTCTCTCAGGGTTGGGCAGTCTTTAATTTCCAAAACACGAAGATTCTGCGGTAGTTCTTCCAATTCAGATAGATTTGGACATTTATTTAGTTTCATGTACTGGACAGAGGCAAAATTCTTCAAGCTCTTCGGCAGATGGATAATATTACATTCATAAAAGGACATTTGTTTGAGAGAGCTAAGAGACTGAAAAATCTCATCATCTATGGAATCTTCTTGGGAGGTTATTGACAAATTATCTATTGAGGAAATAGTTTCATTTGATAGCATCAACTTCAATAGTACTGGGTTGTCAACTTCAACATCTTGAAGTGCATGTGTGTACTTGTCCGTTGGAGATGAGGAATTGATCTCAGGGCAACGCACCACCACAATACTATAGAGGGAAGTTAATGAATTCAATCCCTCCAAATGACAATCACATCCAATTATAGATAGACTTTCGAGACAAGAAAGATGACCAACATGTAAAACTCCCCCCTGGTTCTTGAACGTTATATCCCACACATACAGGGAACGTAATACCGGTAAATTTGATTTGGAAAGAATAACATCAACATTTGAGCAATCCTGAAATTTTAGCCTCTCCAAGGAGGAAGGGAATGGTTCATTTGAAGTGCTCAAATTGATGCAGCCAATCAATTCAAGGTCTATCAGGGAGGTCAAGGCTCCAATACCTCCCAAGGAACTGAGCAAATAGCATTGGTCAATGGTGAGAGACTGGAGGTTCGTCAATGAATATAGAAAAGGAAGAGTGGTTATTGTCATAATATTGGATAGTTCTAGTTTAGAAAGGGAAACAAGGTTTTTAATGCAGTTGGATAACGCATCACTTGTAATAGTACAAAATGATATCTTAAGGTAAGTGAGTGAATATGGTAAAACCAACTTGGACTCTACATTTTTATTGAACATTGTTTCTATCTGGTAATTCATGAACATAACCCATGCATCAAAAAGCTGATCCAGGGAATAATCGTCATTGTAAGGGTCAAAGTTCACTATCTCCGAAAAAATATTTTTATCTTGTGAACTCGTGGTGGTGATTTCTGGTGCAGCTTTCAATCCTTCTCTCACAAACATTACAAGTATCCTCACAGTTAGACCAAAATTTTCGGGTACTAGTACGTACTCTAATTTCAGGCACTGTGCGATTTGCTTCACAGCCTCAAGTTTGGATTTCTTTCTTTCTTCCTTATTCAACAAATCATCCTCAGAGATAAAGCTAAGCTGTGGGATATCTTCTATCTCTAAATAAGTAAGTTTTGGAGGAAGGGAAGGCATTTGTTTAAGGTTTGTGAGCCCCTTTAGTATAAGATTTGTACAACTCGGAAGTGATTTGTCAATGGAAGAGATTTCTTCTACACCACAGTAAAATAATGTTAGCGTTGTGAGATCCTCTAGTGAATTCTGACATAGGAGCCAATTTGGAAATCTGTCTCCTTTAAATCCTTTAATTCTGAGAACACTTATATTAGGATGAGGTTGCAATGCTTCTAGTAATTGAACACTTATGTCACTTTCATAGGAGTTCCACTCAAACTCTAGTTCCTTCAGATGATTTTTATTTCGCATATTGGCCTTTACAGCATCTGCTGTACTCCTTACATTCTCAAGACCTGTAATGTGCAATGTCCCTCGAAGCATATTCAAATTTTCTAGTTGGTGTAATTCATTACCACCTTTCTTCTTTACAACGAATTCATCAAGGCCTTGTAGGGACGTCATTCTACCAACATGAGAAATATGGGACATCGTCTTCCCAATTGTTTCAAAGTACCTCAAGCTAATGAGTTTAGAAAAATGGTTGGGTAGGGATTCACAATTTGGCAGGCCAAGTGATTGGAGGTGGTAAAGTTTGCATATAGAATCAGGAAGCTTCTTAAGACAACAAGAGCCACCAATATGCAGCAAACGGAGATGCTTTAATTTGCCAATAGAGCCTGATAAATCATCAACACACTCTAAAAGATATAGTACTCGCAGTTTTTTAAAGTTTTTCAATATCTTTTTCAATTCTTTCTTCGGAACAACACCGTCAGGTTCCACCCAAAAAGTGTATAGATTTTTCATGAGGCATAAATTTTCTTTTAGTTCGTTTATCATGCTTGAGGGTAAGTGAATGTGGCGAATGTTTTCACTTCTAGATAACTTGTGGCTTGCTTCTCTGGAATTAGTGGAGTCTATTCTGATAAAATCATCACCTTGAACCTGCTCTGCAAGATCATGAAGCAGGTCATGAAGTTGATAACATATTTCCTCTTTAAATACTACTTCTTCCAGAAAGTACCTCGATACGAGCTCATGCAAGTAGTCTTCGCCGATTTTTTCTAACCTCTCTTGCGTACCTGTTGCCCTTATAAAACCTTCTGCCATCCAGAGATTAATTAAACATTGTCTTTGCAAGATAGTGCCTTTTGGAAATAAGCAACATATTGCAAAACAACGTTGGTATTCCAGACGCAGCTGCTGATAGCTCCAGATCTTTGCTTTCATGGTATCTTCCGACCAATCTTTTTCTGCTGCTTCTTTCCAATCACTTAACCTAAGTTTTTCACTCAACTGACAACCCACAAGCTTTGCAGTACTAGGATCTCGTTTTAGTTTAACAGCTATTTTCTGGCCTATTTTTTTGAATTCCTCTTTTTGCAAATCTGAATTGTTAGGCCATGCATAGTGCATAAAGAGTTCCAAAAATTGACCCTCCTCTATCTCCTCTAAACTATAGGCCTCTACTTCCGTAACACCAGAAATGCAAGCTTTTTGTATAGAGTTTTTGGATTGAGTTGTAAGTAGAATTTTGCTCTCTGGTGAGCAACTGCTTAAGCAATCAATGAATTTCTTCCATTGATCCTTAAAATCCTCTGTATCACTCCACAAATCATCTAACACAAGTAGAAGTTTCTTAAACCTTAACATACTTGTTATCTGTGTTGAAATAGCTTCAAGACATGTAAGGGAATCAAAATTACAATCATAAAGAGCTCCTTTTTTTGCCATTATGATTTTTATCATGTTCATAATCACATCAATGGCCTTAAATTTGCGAGGAGCATGCACCCACACACAAAGATTAAAATGCACCTGTCCAGCCATATGTTCATAAACATACTGGGCAAGTGCAGTTTTTCCGACACCAGAACGGCCTGTAATTGAAACTATAGGGATAGTTTTCCTTGTGCTTGGTCCACGTTCAAAATTTACAGGATTTTTCGTGAGTAAACCAACTATATTTTTTAAATCTTTGTCACGACCGAAAACTCTGGCAGGAGGCTTTGAGCTCGTATCCCTGTCAGCGTCACTACTACTAGCATTTTCTTGTTCCTCTAACAAATCACTAAATTCGTTTGCCTCCTTTGCAATTTCTATAAGTTTGTCTATACAACCCTTTAGTATGATTTTTTGTCTGGAGAAAATAGATAAGCCATATTTTAACTTAACCGAAGCAATCTTAAGACACCGGGGTGCAAATTGGGATGGTAAACTAATTCGGGTTCCCCTCTCAGTCTTTACCTGTTGCTTAAATTGTTTATACTCGAATAGGTCGATTGCTTCCTCAGCCTCATAGTATGCACCCTTGAGCCTATTGAGCCAGTCCACAAGCCTGTCCTTGTTGGGGCTCTTTTCGACTTTCTCAATCACCAGTGATAGACGAGGGAGTACTGTAGCTTCAAGTATCTTCCTTCTTTCGTCGATGCCGGTGCCGAGATGATCATGTGCTTTGTTGAATAGTATTGTTATCAAGGGGGACACCAGCCACCCTAAGGGGGTGAGAACAGTCGCCACAGCCACCATAGTTGGCCTTCTCTTGTATTTGTACGGGCTTTAAGTTGAATTGCTTAATTTTGACACATTTTGGAGAAATTTGAGAAAAGTGGAAAGAAATGGTACGAGATGAGATGGTAATGTGGGGAAATTTCAAATTTGTGGGTGCGTAGGAGAAAAGAGTCAGATCTGATCAAGTTCAACGATTATTTCTTTATTCATTTAATTTTTTTTGCCTTGGAATTAGAAAAGGGTGTTTCAATGGAAGCAGAGAGGTGATGTAACTCGCCCATGTGCTAATGAAGTTGCATTGACTTTTCTCACAAAAATATAAGTATTTAATTTAAATAAATATTTAATTACGATTAGGAAAATCTCTTTTCGATATGACATTTATGAGGTACCATTTTGAAAATAAGGGCGATTAGTAAAGAATAAATAACTAAAGATATGAACCACTTGCAATTTTTTTTGTTTTGAAAAAAGAGTGCAAAGTCTATGATCATATATTGTAACACATATATTCATTCCACGACGTGTTCTTGAAAACATATATTACAGTTATGTCCTATAGATCTTCATATTTTCTGATGGCATTGCTATTTTTATAAATCATCGCTAATTCCAACCCTAGTCCCTATGACCACTTCACAATTTATTCTAAAACCTCACAAAAGTTGAGTGATTAATTTATTTAAAAATGAAGTTTTCTTCAACTACATAACCTTCGATGAAAGTTGGCTTTAAAAAGTTTGATTTTGATACTGCAGTTGTTGGTGGTGGTAGTGGGTCAGACAGGCAACATTTGTTGTTGGTATATGTCTAATGACCGAAATTTTTAAAAATACCAAACCCCCAAAAAAAAACCAAATAATTATTTTTTGCTGAAAATTTTAAAAATATTCTGATCGCATCCCATGCTGCGGACCCCCTTCACAGGGACTGCATTCCCTAGCTACGGACCCAAAAAGAGGGCCTCTACTAGGGGGCTTAGCCCCCCCCCCTCCCTCCCCGCCCCCCTTTTTTTGTTTTTCCTTTTCCTACAAGTGAAAGTTTGATTAGAAAAAAAAAAAAAAAAAAAAAAAAGGTCAGCCCCTAGTAGAGGCCTCCTTTTTGGGGCCGCAGCTAGGGGATGTAGTCTCCAGGAAGGGGTCTGCTTCATAGGGATGCAGTCATGTCAAAATTGGAATTTTTTAAAATCAGTGATTATTTGATTTTTTTTTTTTTTGGATTATGGTATTTTTAAAAATTTCAGGTCTAATGACAGACAGACCAGGTCTGTGCACCCGTCAAAAATGATGCGCACGTACGTACTAGTTTCTGAATTTTCCTCCAAACAGTGGTAATGTCAGAATTTTGAATATTTGAGTTGGTGACTAAAAAAATTTCGGGTTCTGGTCTAGGCTATTTAATTATTGTTTTTAGATGCTATTCTTGAAAAGATATAAATCAGCATTCTCTGAATGGTTCATTGTAATAGATTTTAAAATACTACTACAAAAAAAACACTTTGCTATCGGTTAGAATTGCATTTTACCATCTGTTTTTGATCCGATGCATATCGCCCCGATAGAAAAGGTATGTACATATGCCATCAGTTGAAAACCGATGGCATTGGTACTTTTTCCATCGGCTGAAGGTTTTTCAACCGATGGTGCTGGTAATTTTCCCATGGTATACTATGGTTTTGAGTACCTTTTTACCATCTGTTTTGGACAATGAACCGATAGTGTTTTATTATTTTTTTTCTTTTTCTATATATATATATATATATATATTTAGAATGCTTATTTTTTTTTTTAATATTTCCCTCAAAGATGTTTCTAGCCTCCAATTTTGTTAGCAAATAATATTCAATAATCACAAATAACATTCAACAATCACAATTTCAATAATTAATCAAATTATATCAACCATGTCACTAAACAACAATATAATAACACTATGAATTATTAAAATATCACAATTACATAGAATCATCTAACTAGCATTCGTAAATCATAAACATCTCTTGCTCAGCTCCTATATGTCATTACAAGGCATTTGAAAAAACATAATAACTTACCCAAACTGGGCAATTAAGTTACACTCCTTGGTATCGATATGGTTACAAATTTATAACGACGGTACTCGTAGGCTGATCTTTGACATCCCCTAATTACATAGAAATAAACAGAGATTAACAAAATTATTCATCTCCTAGATATAAAATGTAAATTGCCAGTGAGACCTGTATTTGCTAATCTATTCAATTTTGCATATATTAACAGAGAACGAGCAAATGGTACCAAAAATTATGGACATAAGATGAAAAGTACATTTTTGAAATATGATTTATCTTATATATTAGAAGAGGAGGGATCCGATTACCACAATTTTGACTTACCACAAAGTTACCATAACAATTTTCTACATTTTCAAATTCCAAATCGTCGATCCAAACCGTTCAACATGATCTCCACAATAAAATATGCTTTTAGATCAAATTTTACATTTTTTTAATTTTTTTTTACTATTTATTAAGATGGGTACAAAATTCAATGGTTTGAATTTGACTAGGTTTTGTACCCATCTTAATAAATAGTAAAAAAATTCAAAAAAATATAAAATTTGATCTAAAAGTACATTTTATTATGGAGATCATGTTGAACAGTTTGGATCGAAGATTTGGACTTTGAAAATGTAGAAAATGATTGTAGTAACTCAAATTTGTAGTAATTGGATCCCTCCTCAATATATTAGAAACGTATTTATACCACTTATTACTTCCATATATTTTCCAAAAATAGAAGACACTTATGTGTTAAGTTGCGAACTTACGTTGAAACTGTGAAGTCATTAGCAGATGTGACAATCTTTCCAACATCTAATATACACCTGTAATATACATACAAAGCTAATGGGTTATTGAAATGAAGTAATAACAAACAATTCCTATAATTTAGCTAAAAAGGAGAAGATTACGCACATATCACTAACCAATAAGCATTGCCATCACTAGAGCCACCTAGCTTTGCTATTACTGAATCAGCTATATCTGGACACCCACCTATAGGGGAAGAAAATAATTTTACCAGTATAGAAAATAATTTTAACCAGTACAAAAATCGGTCCATATTGCAATGGTTCAATAATTTTATGAGGACAGAATAGATAAAAATTTTGCTCTCAAATTTCTAGCAATTAAAAAACCACCAGTTTGCAACAAAATATGTAAAGAAAAAGCTCAGATATTGTACCTCCCTGTGAAGAAGAAAGATAAAGATAAGGGTAAATGGTGAAGATAAAACAAGCTCAGAGTATGTACCTCCTTGCAAAGAAGAAGACAATAAGGCAAATCATGAATCCTAAATAAGATTTGACCAAGGCTAGGTCATAAAATGAAGCCTTTGTGGCCAATCAAGGCAAAAACCTCAACACCGAAACCCTAGCAATGGCAATAGGGGAGAGGTTTGAGACCGAGTGACCACTTGGAAAAAGAGAGGATTGAGCAGTGTTGACCTATAAATTTAGAGCGGCAGATTGAGTGAGAGAGAGGGAAAAGCGGCAAGTAGAGTGAGAGAGAGGAGATCTAAAAAAATTGGGGCGGTGGAGGGAGAGGGCAGTGGAGAGAGGGAGGGAGGCAAATAAAAAGTTGAGATTTAGGTTAAAATTTGAAATTTTTCAAAATTTAGAACATCACCATCTATTCAATACAGTAAAACAGTCGGTGTTGATCTATCCAACACTAACTGCTCATATAACCAACAGTTGGCAAAGGTCGACCCATCAACACCATCGGTTGGTTATCTCAACCGATGGTGTAGTGCATGTCTTTACTAACTGTTGGACAAAATGAACCGATGGCAAAGGAGGGGGGGCTATCAACACCATCGGTTGGTTAGACCCAACAGTTGGTAAAAAAGTTTAAAGTAATTATAGTGCTACCACTCGTGACATACACCATTTGTGCGGAAGAACATCCAATGACAAAGAGACGATGAAAAAAATATTTTTTGTAGTTGTGAAAGGAAGCGTCATCATTGAGCTTATCTTTAATTTATTTATTTAAAATGACAACTTGTATAAATTTTGAGAAGTCAATAGCTGTAGGGGTGTCAATGATACCATTTTAACTATTTACCCGACTCGTACCGTATTCGATAAGGCGGATATGGGTAAGTTTTTTTTTTTCATTAACTTATTGCGTATGGGTATGGGTAAGGATTTTTTTTCGTTAGCTAAATGGGTAAGGATACGGGTAAAGACTATTTTGTATCATTATCCTATAGGGTAATTATATAGAATATAATAATAATATGATAATGTTTGAGCAATAATTAGTGAGTATTTTGTTATTTATGTATTATTTTTGTTGTAAGAAAAGTATTAAGTATATTGCTTTTATTTGCATATCTTGTTCTTTAATTAAATAATTGAATTTGTCGGAAGATATATTTTTGTTTTTTAATTATCTTGTATTATAAAAAAATATAATTTAGTTGAAATTGGTTGTACATTTATTTTTATTTTTTAATAGTAATGTCATTGCATATGTGCGAAATAAATTAGTTTTGATGTTCTATTTTGTAATATAATAAAACTAATTATTATATTAGTATTATTCGTTATTTACCCGCTATCATTTCGTTATCCGATAATTGTAACGGATAAGGGTAGGATAGAGTAAGCTCAATTCTTAATAGGTAAGGGTCGAGTATGAATAAGGTCATTTGTAGTGGGTATAGATATGAAAATGCTTCCACTCTACCCATACCGTACCCATTGACACCCCTAAATAGCAGCCGCCTCATATTCTTAATAAAATAATTAATGAGTTTAGCATTAGTACACCACTGTCATAATTCTCAACAAATTAGCATGGCACAGGTTCCCAACCACTGTCATAGCTCTCAACAAATCAGTTATGCACCATTTATCTAATAAATTCAATCAGGAGCCTCCTAACAATTAATTCTCCGGAGTAAATAGTCTTGTCTCCTATCAACAGAGAGCTGTCATATGTACAATTTTTGTATAAAATATTCATAAATTGTGAGGAAGATTTGTATATATAGTTTTGAAAAATTTTATATTTGTTGAACAAACGTGCATGGGAGCTAGCTCATATTAGTGGGCACGCTTGAAGTGTTTTTTTTGTCCCCATGACTCATGAAGGAAAAAGAAGATATTTCTCATTCAATAAACCCTCAACCACATATCTTAATGTAAGACAAATAGTGCTTGGTAATTCTTGTAATTAAAAAAAAATTAATTGCGTGTATTGAAATTTAGTTGAATTTATTTTTTCTGAAGTTTTCATATGGTTCGGCATCCTATATATGCAGCCTAGTAGTTAAAATTACTCGTTGTGGTTGTGAAAAATAATTGAATAAACAATTAATCATGTTATAAGTCAGCTGGCAGCCTGGCACTATAATTAATATTTGCCACTCTGATGCCATTATACGTTTGTAATCCAAACTTATTTTATTTAATTAACGGGATGTGTGACTCCGTACTTGGAATGGGTTATTCCAGGAATTTATAATCGTGCAATAACATCCGGCCGCACATCTTGCATCATTAATTTATATTATATTATATTATATTACTATATGTGCGTTGCTTTCCCCATGTTTTACATTGCAATTGCAAAAATTTCAAATATCTTGTTTAATTTAGTTATTATATTGATTTGTGAACCTTAATTATCAAATACATAAAAATAATGAAATATATACATAATTTTGAAGTTCTTGAGGGATATATGTTTAATTTAGTTATTTCCACACCCTGAAGTATTGACTGGATACAAGACTTGATTCAAATTCAAAAGGAACGGGCCAGAACAATTTTTTTTCTCTTAAAATGAAGCCCAACAAAATACTTGGCCCAAACATAATTAAAAACCCAAAGAAAAAAGCGAAAACATTGGACCGCTTTATAGCTTTTATTTGAAGAAACTATTATTCGAAGGGTTTGGGTTTGTACAAGCTGAAATTATATATCTGGTGAATTATGTGGAATTTTAGTATGTGCTTTCTTTTATTCTTTTTCAAAGGTAGTTTTTTTAGGGGGAATTTGACATATATCCCTCAAGAACTTCAAAATTATGTATTTTTCCCTCTAAATTTTAAAATTACATATTTTCTCTCGGAACTTCAAAAACTCACAAAATTTTCCATTTTATTGTATTTTATATTAAATGTCATTCTACATTTATGAAATATCCATTTTTCTCTTTTATTAAAAACATAAAATGCCTATCTGACTCAAATTTAAATCTAAATAGGTCTTCCTCAGTTGTTGCTGATGCCCCATATATTTTGCTATCGTGTAATTTAATGAATATGTAAAAGAAAAAAATTCTCCTCATTCATACGTTCACAGCCACACACAACATTTCTCGAAGTCAAGAGTCTTTTCATTGTATAATATATTATAGGAGCAAACAGACTTTCACATACATATTGCATTCTTAGTCTTGGCTCAAATATGAACGGATCAAAGCCAAAAGTAGAAAATATCACTTATTATATTTTCCACTAATGCCAAAAAATGGCGAGGCCAATATTCGTTAAGGATCCTAGCTAGCTAACGTTAAAGGTTTAGTGGTTTTAATCATCTTTAGTTGGGTGTTTCTTTTAAAAAAATAATAATTCTTTAGTTGTCTTTGGTAGGCAGGAAATAAACAGATACTTTTGACATAAAGGAAACAATTAATAAACGAATATGCTATTGACCGTCAAAGGTTAAGTGTTTTTAATTGAAGGATTAATGGACACTGACCTGGCGGCCTCTATCTATTTTAATAATTTTAAAATATTAGATATGTATAATGAAAATTTAATTTAATTAATTATTTTACTAGTTTTTATATAATCCGGTCTCCTCATAAAATATATATTGGGTGTACTTGTAGTCTAGTGGTTCGAACTTATTTTGCAGTTGTGGATAACTTGAGTTAAATTCTCATCACTTACCACATGTTGTGCATTTTAAATTTGGTGTGAGTCCAACTGAGTTGAATGTAACTTGGATTCGATTCATAAATCAGTCAAGTCAGTAAATTCGAGTCAATTTTGACTCGAGTCAGTTTCAACTTGAGTTATTAACGAGTTGAATTCGATTTGATTCCGAACTGAGTTTCGAATTGTGAGTTTTTTGTGCACCCCTAGACATAACTGTATAATAGACAGAGAATAAATTTTTTTTTTTAATTTTTTTTATTTATTACATCTACAGATCTACTGTGCGCTTATTAATAAAGTTGACTCAAACGAGTTCCTTTTTCTTTTAATTTTCCACTCTTGTTTTATTAGGTTGGTTCTGTCACTTTTGTGAATTAGGACAAGCAGGGAACCTATATAGCTACTTGATTATAACAGTATTTAAAATGTAGTACACTAAAAAGAGAAATCCATTTGAAATTAGTGACCTTCCAAGAAATTTGCTCCCCATAAATTCCAATTTATTGGGAGAAAGACCAGCAGACAAATGAAAAGTCAATCACTATACTTGAAAGGGAAATTGTAATGCACATCTAACATCTTTCTTTAAAACCACTATTCAAAATATAAAAAATAAAACATATTTGTAAAAAATGCGTGTATCAAATGTTGATCAATTGAGAAATCATTTAGCTAGCTTTCTACGAATATTTTTTTAATTAACATGTGACTTTTTGATGAATGACCAATTAGATTTTAAATTAATTCAAGAACACATCTAGAATTTTACTTTAAAATTTGAAAACAAAAATGGTTTTAATATATTGAGATCATAATAATATTCCACACCCAGAAATATTGACTGGATACAAGACTTGATTCAAATTCAAACAATTTTTGTATTATCTTAAAATTAAGCCCAATAAAATACTTGGCCCAAACACAATTAAAAACCCAAAGAAAAAAGCGAAAACATAAACAAGACTCGATTCAAATTTAACTCAACTCAACTCTTGAAAAAATGCATCATTGGACCGCTTTATAGCTTTTATTTTGAAGAAACTATTATTTGAAGGGTTTGGGCATATTTGTACGTGTTGAAATTTTCATGGTGAATTATGTAAAATTTTAGTATGTGCCACCTTTTATTCTATGAATCAAAGGTATTTTTTTTTAGTATGGCCCATTTCAAGGATGACTGAAGTACCGAAGGTACTCGTGCTAAAATTACCAATTGAGTACTAATTTTGAGCTTATGAACAATCATTACTGGTCTCTTATATTGGGTTAATTTTGATTCTTTCTTTATGTTAATTTAGCTTGGGATTACTCTGCATGGGCTAAGTGTTATGCATTGTTCTTATAGAAGACACTTGATTGTTTTCACGTGCTCAAGTACAATGTAGAGACTGATCCCCACCAGTTTGTGATCTAAATTATGTATTCAGTTTTCGATTTTGGTATTGTAACTATCAATATATATGTTGTGAATTGATGTTGTATGTTTTTATTTTTTAAATATCAATGTGTACCTTTTTGTGTTTGTAAATATTGTTATTATTGGTAATTGAGAAGGATTTATGACCTGTGTTGTTTTAGTGGTTTTGTATGTGTTTTGTATATATGAAGCATTATATGGGTTTTATTTATCAGCTGTGTTCATTCAGCGACCAATGTTTAACCATCAACGATCCATCTTTGGACGCTCAAGATCCTTTAATGACGTTAGCAAAACTATCAGCGACAAAAAAAAAAAAAAAATCAAACTCTGAAAGGTCAACAACAACTGGAATTGCATCGTTCAGCGACTGGCGACACACTTTCAGCGACCGACTTCCCCAGTTGCTGATGCCCCATTTTGCTGAAGTGTAATTTAATGAATATGTAAGAGAAATAATTTCTCCTCATTCATACGTTCATAACCACACAATATTTCTCAAAGTCTAGAGTCTTTTCATTGTGTAATATATTATAGGAGCCAACGGACTTTTACATACATATTGCATTCTTAGTCTCGGTTCAAATATGAACGGATCAAAGCCAAATGTAGAAAATATCACTCTTTAGATTTTCCACTAATGCCTAAAAGTGGCGAGGCCAATATTCGTCAAGGATCCTAGTTAGCGTTAAAGGTTTAGTGGTTTTAATCATCTTTAGTATCTTTAGTTGTGTCTTTTTTTTTTTTTCTAAATAATTTTTTAATTGTCTTTTTAAAAAAGATACTTTTGACCTAACAATTAATAAACGAACATGCTATTGACCGTCAAAGGTGAAGTGTTTTTAATTGAAGGATAATGGACACTGACCTGGCTACCTCTATCTATTTTAATAATTTTAAAATATTAGATATGTATAATAAAAATTTAATTTAATTTATAATTTTACGAGTTTTTATATAATCCGGGCTCCTAATAAAATATATATTAATTGTACTTGTAGTCTAGTGGTTCGAACTTATTTTACAGTTGTGGATAACTTGAGTTAAATTCTCACTTACCACATGTTGTGTATTTTAAATTTTAGCCATCCAATTAAGATTTTGTAGTTCCCCTTGAATGAACTTGGAGCATGGTAACACACGCTAGTTTACTCTGGTCTTGTCTATCTCAGCACTGAGTTTATAAGAGGGCCAGCTCTGATGCATGCCTTGATAACAAACTACAAGCTTAAGTTGAGCTTTTAGCATTTCAGCAATGAAGAGCATTCTTTTGTTCTTTACACTCTTTCTACTTCCTCTAGTTCAATCTTCTGATCTCACATCTCAAGCACAAGCTCTCCTCCATTGGAAATCCACTCTCCAGACGTCCCAACAGTCGCTCTCAAATTGGAATCTGCATGTCCACCCGTGCAATTGGACTGGAATCACTTGCCGTGATGCTAACAAAAGAAGGCAAGTCATCACTAAAATTTATCTTTCCCAAAAGGGTCTAGTTGGAAAATTAGATGCCCTCAATTTCTCTGCTCTTCCATCCATTAGAATTTTTAATCTCAGTCAAAATAAACTGAGTGGTGTAATTCCTCCATCAATTTGTCTCCTCTCAAAACTCACACATCTTTCTCTCAGTGATAATGTTTTTAGCAGTTTGATCCCGTCTAACATTGGAAACTTGACAAAAATAAAAGTTCTGTCTCTTTGGGGTAATAATATCTCCGGACAGATCCCTTCTGAAATTGGTCAACTTAAACTCTTGACAAATTTAGAACTATTAGAAAACTTTTTGAGTGAGGAAATACCTACTAATTTTGGATACTTGACCAATCTACTCAGTCTGTATCTTTGGCATAATAATCTCTCCGGACATATCCCTCCTGAAATTGGTAAACTTAAACTTTTGACAGATTTAGATTTATCAGAAAACTTTTTGAGTGGAGAAATACCTATTAATTTAGAAAACTTAACCAATCTTGTATTTCTAAATCTTTATGATAATAAACTCTCTGGACAGATCCCTCTTGAAATTGGTCAACTTAAACTTTTGACAGATTTAGAACTATCAAAAAACTTTTTGAGTGGAGAAATACCTACTAATTTGGCAAACTTGACCAATCTACTCTATCTGTTTCTTTGGCATAATAATCTCTCTGGACAAATTCCTCCTGAAATTGGAAAACTATGTAATATGAATGTCTTAAGCCTGTCACAAAACTCATTGAGCGGAAAGATACCTACTAATTTAAAAAACTTAACCAAAATGCACAACCTGTATCTTTGGGAAAATGGTCTTTTTGGACCGATCTCCCCTGAAATTGGACAACTTGAACTTTTGACCGATTTACAGCTTGGAGGAAACTTTCTAACTGGAGATATACCTACTAATTTAGAAAACTTAACCAATCTTGTTGACGTGGTGCGTAAACGATAGCCACATCAAATCCAATCCGATCAAGGGCCGATCTTTAATGGCACGGGGTTTTATTAAAATTGAAGAATTTCTTTGACTGCATGGATGTTTGCATAAGCGTGGTCTTCTAAGGAGGTCATATTTAATACTTTGACTGCATGGTGCATGAACGGTCTTCCAAGGAGTGCAATTTTATTGCTTTGACTGCATGGATTTGATAAGCATTAAACCTTTATTGTTTTACTAAAATTAGAATTAATAGTATTTAAAAGTTTTCATTTCCTATGAAACCATTTAATTTTGTTTTACTTTATATATGTACTTGAACTTCTGTTGGAAAATCAGTGAAGTTATATATGAAATTGTGTTTGTTTTGTTTGAGCTCTGTGTTTTTTTTATTACCAATAAACTGAGTTCTTGAGCTTATCGGGCAAGATAGATTCAGGACCATTTTGTGTCAATTGGTAAAACTCTTCTCTACTACCATTAAACAGACTACGTGAGCTTAACGGGCAAGATCGTATCGGGACTGCTTTGCGTCAATTGGTATCAGAGTGAGGTTTGACAACCACCTTTATGCTTGCGTGAAGTTGTATCATCATCAGCCGCCAAATTTGACAACCACCTTCATGCTTGCGTGAAGTTGTATCACCACCAACCGCCAAATTCGACAACCACCTTCATGCTTGCGTGAAGTTATATCACCACCAACCGCCAAATTCGACAACCACCTCCATCAACAAAACCTCATGCTATTCCCACCTATCGCCAACACCATGGCCGATCCTAACCTTATCGCTATTCTCGATCGTATGCAGCAAAACCATGCCAAAACCATGCAACTGATCATTAATCTTGCTAAACGCCTTGCTCCCACCAACAATCAAAACAACCACCAACATCTCTCCTCACCACCGAGCTACAACAACATTTCTCCTCAACACCGATACAATATCTCCACTAATATTATTTCTCCTTCTCCTCACCTCCAACAGAGAGATAACTATCCCAAAATCCTCAATCATTTGCCTTATGGTTCAAAAGGAGAAAATTTCAATGGAGTAGATGAAGAGATCAACCCCTTTCACGGCAGCAAATCATTGGTCTCAAGTGATGAAGACGCTCGACATCAACACAACACCTCACTGAGCACATGTTCCCAGCAGGTCATAGACCGAAAGGCAACCACTCCAGTGGAAGAGCGCCTAGAACAACCGGAAGAGCTTGTTGATAGACTTGTTGATGTTGAGGAAATTCAAGAGCCCGATCATGAAGGTGAATTTAACACCTTAACAGATGAACTCAAGACACAAACAGAGATCATTAAGAATTCTTCAAACTCTGAAAAAGACTTTGTTGGTGATTTCCTGATACTTACGGGTCATTTAGCAAATTCTATGTTCATGGAGGTTAGATATAATTGTTTGTTGCAAACCAAATATTTGTCTTTGACCAACAACAAAGTCCTGACGGCCAACTACAATGATCCATTCTTACAACCAAATTCCAAACCATTAATGATTGAAGCCAGCTCTAGTTTGCTGATTTCGAGAGATGTGCAGCAAACAAACATGTGTAGAAAATCCAATTCAAAAGAGGTCTACAAAGATTTAATAGTCCTTGATCTGAAATTATATTGTTTCAAAGAGTTCTACAAAGAAAATAAGGATTTGAGAAAATACAAGTTTGCGCCCTATGGTGAAAACATAAGCTTGAGGACAAGCTTCAACCAACCCGGGGAGCTTGAGGCGGTGCGTAAACGATAGCCACATCAAATCCAATCCGATCAAGGGCTGATCTTTAATGGCACGGGGTTTTATTAAAATTGAAGAATTTCTTTGACTGCATGGATGTTTGCATAAGGGTGGTCTTCTAAGGAGATCATATTTAATACTTTGACTGCATGGTGCATGAACGGTCTTCCAAGGAGTGCAATTTTATTGCTTTGACTGCATGGATTTGATAAGCATTAAACCTTTATTGTTTTACTAAAATTAGAATTAATAGTATTTAAAAGTTTTCATTTCCTATGAAACCATTTAATTTTGTTTTACTTTATATATGTACTTGAACTTCCGTTGGAAAATCAGTGAAGTTATATATGAAATTGTGTTTGTTTTGTTTGAGCTCTGTGTTTTTTTTTTACCAATAAACTGAGTTCTTGAGCTTATCGGGCAAGATAGATTCAGGACCATTTTGTGTCAATTGGTAAAACTCTTCTCTACTACCATTAAACCGACCACATGAGCTTAACGGGCAAGATCATATCGGGACCGCTTTGCGTCACTTGTCTATCTAAGTCTCTCGGATAATAATCTCTCCGGACCAATTCCACTAGAAATTGGTAAACTTAGACATTTGATAGAGTTAGAACTATCAGAAAACTTTCTGACTAGAGAAATTCCTTCCGCTCTTGGAAACCTAAGTGAGATGAACGTTGTTAATCTCTCATCAAATTCCCTATCGGGGGTAATGCCGGCAGAACTTGGCAAATTAAACAAATTGATTAAACTAGATTTAAGTCACAACAATTTAATGGGAAATGTACCAAAAGAGTTGGGAATGTTATCTGCTTTAATGCATCTTGATATATCGTCAAATAGCTTGACAAATGTGCCACAAGAACTAGGCAACTGTGTTAATATTATATTACTAAACCTTAGTAACAATAGGTTAAGTGCAAGAATTCCATCGCATTTTGGAAACTTGGTACACTTATTGTACTTCCTGGATTTAAGCGGAAAGTTTTTAATCGGGCAAATACCAATAACACTAGATTACGAGTGGTTAAGTTGATTGCAACTCTAACTTGCGGAGGTGCATTAGTAACCTTTTTTTATACTCTGGCTTATTTACCTCCATTACACTAAAAATAGAAAAGCAAAATTGGAGCACATTAGAGATTGTAGTAAAGGAGACATTTTTTCCGTGTGGGATTTTGATGGAAGAGATGCATATGAGGAGATTATAAGGGCCACAGAGAATTTCGATGAGAAATACTGCATTGGTAGTGGAGGTCATGCAAGAGTTTACAAAGCAGTTTTAGGGTCAGACAACCTCACAGTTGCTGTAAAGAAAATCATATTAGCAGGCGGAGAAACCTCACTAGATGTTGAAGCATTCCACAGAGAAATTCAAACTATAGCCCACATTCGACACCGCAACATTGCTAAATTATTTGGTTATTATTCCTCACCTCAAAATAAATTTCTTGTATACAAGTATTATGAGAAGAGGGATTTACATAATATTCTCAATAATGAGGATGCGATATTACTGGATTGGGCAAAGAGAATGGTTATATTGAGAGATCTTGCATGTGCTCTCTCATATTTGCATCATGATTGTTATCCACCGATAGTACATCGGGATGTAACTTCCAGAAACATCTTGCTTGATTCTGAGTTTACAGCAAGTATCACAGATTTTGGTACTGCTAAATTTCTCAAGCCTGAGTCTTCTAATTGGAGTATGCTTGCTGGAACCTGTGGTTACATAGCACCAGGTTCTGTATATATACGCGCTATTATCGTATTTTAATTTCCATCACTTGTATAAAAATTGAAGTGGAAATAATTGCAATTTGAGTTTTTTTTTCTTTATGCAGAACTTGCCTTTACCATGAGAATGACTGAAAAATGTGATGTATATAGCTTCGGAGTAATAATGTTGGAATTGCTTATGGGAAAGCACCCTGGTGATATGATCAATCTATCCGCTTCCAATAAAGAAGAAATCATACTCCAAGATATCATTGACCAACGCATTGGACCACCAACGGAACAAGACATCAATGAAATTCTCAAAATTATTCAAGTTGCATATGAGTGTCTGAATAATAACCCGTCACTTCGTCCAACAATGCAAGAAGTGGTGAATAGTATCTAGAAATGAATAGCCAACTGCTTCGTAATTTCTTATAGTAGCTTCTATGTTTAAAGATTAGTGTGCTATTGGCAGTTAGAATTCAGTTTTAGAGCACGATGCTTTTTATTCATATTTTTGTATTTGAAAGTTTTATACCTTATTAATACTCACGTATTCTTTGTAAGCGTGGTGGTAAATATTCATTGTGTCGTAATATTATTGTAATATCTATGTTTTGTGAAATTAACATTATTGTTCACAATATCTCTTCTAGAAATAGCTTGTCTTGTAACACATTTAGTGTCATCTCCTTAATAACTGGCCACCTTGTATTTCAAAAATTGGCAAAAAGCCGCAATATATTGCTTTTGTGTGCTAATAGTGTACCAGAGTCACCAAACAATTTTTTTATTTCTATTGAAATCGGTGCATTTTCCCTGGTATAATTAAAAAACGAAATAGCCACCAATCAACCTATAATTAAAAAAAAATGTGTTTATATTAGAATTTTAAATATATATATAAATACTTGAGAATTTTATTGAATTTTACTTGGAGTCATTAATTAGTAGTATTAATTTTTTTTTTACTTTGCTGGACCAGATACCATATATATATGAGAAAAGGTTTTTATCCACTATCTTTCGTCCACAATTTGTCTACAACCTTATCCATTATCTTTTATATTCTGGACTTTATAACTTTGTACCCATCTTATCTGTTCCATCTTCTACCATCTTTCTAACTAACTCCATCGTACGGACCTTCCTTTTATTAACTTTCTCAATTTGTCTTTTCATTTTAAAAGTTTTCTCTCTTTCTCGCTTCACAGACACAAAAAATTCCAGATCTAAGAATTGATCGAACTTAAAAAATCTCAATTTTGAGCAGTGAAATAGGATCTCTTTCTCTCCATATGCTATCATTTGTCTTTATCTCCTTGATTCTATCATTTAAATTTTGATTAAATGGATATTACAGCGGTGAGATTCTCCTTTCTCTCTCTTCGGTCCTCATTGATGAAATTGTACCTACGTACGTTGTTGCGTGCTAACAAACAAAGATATTTAGTGAATAATCCAAAACAGTAGTGAGATTCTCCTTTCAAATATTTAGTGTAAAATTAACTGCGGTGAGCATCACCTCTAGATTCATTTCTCTTTTGTCAAGGCACGCCTCTAGGGTTGTCAGTTGTTTTTGCAAGTGAGATTGAGATTTGCCTACTCACTTGAAACTTGAAATTAGAAATGGACGAGAGGAATGATTTTTTTTAATGACTTATTATTGAGCTTTAGCTTTATCTTTTGGTTAATAAGTCGCGAAGACGAGAAGTCATATCGCCTAAGGTAACAGAGTATTTATGTTTAGATCTGGATCGCCCGATCAGAATCTGCACAAATATTATCAGGATCTAGTTAATAGTTTTACTGATTTAAATTTTCATTATTTCTGTTGAATTTCGATATGAAGGAGATATGACGAGACGATTTGAGAGAGGCGATATAGATGAGAGATGAAAGCGAGGTGATATGGAGTATTGATCTTGTAATTTTACAGTATTCATTTTGTGATTTTACAATATTCATCTCGTAAAAATATGGAGGAAAGAGATGATAGAGAGACGATATGGAGTATTGATTTTGTCATTTTACAGTATTCACCTGTTAATTTTATAATATTCATCTTATGAAAATCTGGAGGAAAGAGATGATAGAGATGAGATATTGAGTATTGATCTTGTTATTTTACAGTATTCATCTTATGGAAATCTGGAGTAAAGAGATGATAGAGATGTCATATGGAGTATTGTTCTTGTCATTTTACAGTATTCACATGTTAATTTTACAGTATCATCTTGTGATTTTACAGTATTCATCTTGTGGAAATTTGAAAAAAGAGATGATAGAGATGAGATATGGAGTATTGATCTTGTCATTTTACAGTATTCACCCTGTTACTTTTACAGTATTCATATTGTGATTTTACAGTATTTATTTTGTTAATAGTTACTAATGTTTAACAATGTGGTTGTGAATAGTTGGTGTATTTATGTTTTATAGTTTACATCTGTTAGTTTTACTGTTTATATCTTTTAAAATTATAGTATTGAAGTTTGTACTGTGTTTATCCCAGTTTTTTAGTATTTTAGGTTTTAGATTTATAGTTTTATAGTTTGCTTATTTTAGTTTTATTGTTTATATTTGAGAATTTTACAGTATTGAGGTTCTATAGTTTACATCTGTATGTTTTACATTATATATAGTGTTAATTTACAGGATATAGATGCATATATAAATATTAATAATTGAAGAAAAAAATTATGAACTTTTAAAAAAAATTAAAATTAATTTTAATTTCGAAAAAAAATTGATTCAAAAAAATTAATTTTGCAAAATTTTCAGAGTTATTTTGAAAAAACTGCAAGTTTGAGAAGTGATTCAGTTTTAAAACTATCATTAACTATAAGTTAGAGTAGTACATTAAGTGGTCCCGCAGCAAGTACAGTTAGTTTGGCAAGTTGTGCAAGTTGCAAGTATACAAAGCGGGCCCGCTGGATGTTATAATTTTAAAGTGAAATTTGTATATGATTCGTTATATGAGATTACAGTATATAATTGAAATTTTACAGGATTCGCGCAAGTTAAATGACATTTTTTTGTGAACAAACAGTGGACAATTAGAAGCTTCCTATTTAAAATAAATTACACATATCTTAATAAATAGTATTACCCAATCAAATCTTACAAATTTAAGAACTAGTATTTAGTCTAGTGGCAAAGGCACATGGTCTCTAGGTGGGAAGTCATAGGTTTAAAACCCGGATGAGAAAAATCATTTGTTGTAATACTAGAGTATTAAATAGTTGGATAATTTGACCTCCAACGTTTACTCAAAAAAATAAATCTTACAAATTTGGAAAATAAAATAAAATAAGATAAACACACTCATTAAAGAAACATCTCACATTTGAAATGAATATCCTTCCATTGTCTAATATTGCATAAATAATTGGTGTACTGCATATAACATGCACAAGTTAAGAAATCCATATTAATTATAAAGCCTTTAATTTATGACCGCATGTGCTATAGATACCTTATATTTAGTACAACTTGAGTCTTATTTTAATTGCAGTACAAATAGGACATTTTTTCAAGTTGTTGCCACAATTACAGAATGTTTAAGAAAGAGCAACCAATCAACTTAGTAAAAATACTTTCAAGTTTCAATGTAAAGTTATAAATCAGCTAATAAAATATTACTCAGTTATACATCTGGATGATTTGTTTTGAATTAATATTCAAATTCTAAGTCAAAGTATTGAATGTTGATCTGTTATGAGATTATGATTATGACAGTAGATAAGTTTGATAACATAAAAATAACATATAATTAAGTACCTGGTGGCCACATCCAAAAGCCATATCCTTTGAATTTACAAGGCAGATGCGACATACATGCTGTTAAATATTAATTGATAAAACCAAATTAGATTAGGAATCTTATAACAACAATTTGAGTAACCAATTAAAATTAAAACCGCAATTCTGTAGAGCGAGTGGGTATACCTGATCATCAGCATGTGCAGGAGATTTGTTACTGCTGCTGTGGCGACCTGTGTTTTGTTGAATTATATTCTGTTTGTGTTTCAGGAATTGTGATATGCTACTACTGGGAATAGTTGCACTGATATTTACAGAAACCGAATAATACGTGGATTGCTTCCGAGAGGATAATTCGTGAATCTTGATACTATTGGAAGAGGTGAAGCCACACAGTTACCGGAAGTTGTACCGTTGAAGATTAAGCGGTTGCATTGTTAAAAAAATTAAAATTGCTTGGTTCGAAACTGTCAAGTTAAATCACATTCTTCGCCACAGCATGCATGCTGCAGAAGATAAAAATTATGTACAACTCCAATTATATTGTAGCCGGTAGGAGGGAATTGACTACCCACCTAATTTGGAGCCCATACGCTTCATGATTTTTATCCCTCGAATCTCTTCTTTTAAGAAGGATTAATTAAATCTTCAAATTTTGTCCTACCTACTTATCTTTTTACTAATAAAAAAATTAAGAACAGAAGAAATTTTATTCACCTCCCCTTCTACATCAGTTCCTTCTATCTCTCATGTATATATAGGCCGGTACCGTTGGTATTGTCAGCGATAGTCAAATTAAGTCTATTGCTGGTATTGACAGAGGTAGGAATATTTTTCGAATTTTAAGAAAACTGAAGACAGATTTGAAATTTCTTCTTTTATTTTAGGATATGAATAAAAATTTCGGGCTTATCTTCGTTCGTTTTCTCATATTGCCTTCCATTGATCCATTCCATTGTAACGCAGAAAGAAAATAATTATTTATTCACTAGGAACAATATGTAATTTGGGCCGTTGTTTGGCATTCATTGCTCATTATTGGGCCTATTTGGGTCGGGCCTGTTTATTTCCAAGATTAAATAGTTAATAATTTCTACTTGGATCAAAGCAGCAGGTGTTACTATTTGATAGATTTTGATAGATTTTACAACTGATACACTCAAATATGGATACCTATATGCACAAGTGTTAATATATAATATATCATATATTCATACCTAAGATATCAAGTATTTTGAAAAAAAAATGGACATATCACACACTTATCTTTTATATATTTTTAGAGGTGGACTTCTTTTCTTCGTTCAATCTTGCCAATATTTTTGACAATATATAAGAAATTTTGAATATTTAAAACCATAAATGTTTCCTACGTGATTTTCTCTTTCAAATAAGATCCATGATGACGTACTTTTGGGTTGTCCGTCGTGCAAGTATTCATATCTCGTCATGCAAGTATTCATACATCGGGGTGAATGCCTTGTCATATAAGTATTCATATTTCGTCAAGCAAGTATTCATATATCATCGTGCAAGTATTTATATCTCGTAATGCAAGTGTAAATAATTCATGTCTGAAGCATTTGTACTTAACATGTTTTATCAAAATTTTTTTCTCATATGGCATTGGATTGGGACGGCGCAGGGATAAGTGGGGGAAATACAGTGGGGATAAAAATCTTAATTAAAAAAAAAGGAGTTATTAAATATTGCCCATAAAAAATCACTCATATCTCGTCCAATATAATCTTTATCGTTTTTGGTTTATAAAATTCGTGAATTTTCAAATATGTAGAATTTTTAGTTTTCATATGGAAAAAATATTACAGTGATGAACAAAATCATTTTCCAATTAAAAATAAACTTCGGAGGTTGAATTAACCAATTTCAATTTCAGATCTTTAAATATTAGCAGCAGGCCCATAAATAATTTATTGGTCCTAATTGTAAAAATAAAAGGCCGAATGATTTTTTCTTGAAAAATTTAGCATTACGAGTTTGAGTCGTCCAAATAAGCATCAAATATATGGTATGTTTATCACATTGAGGCAATTTTAACATGTCCGCTAAATAATTTCTTTCGAGTGAAATCTTTCATAATATCGGATTTAACTTGTCCAATACTCCAATTTTCAATTGGTTTAGATAATTTCATTATAGTTCATTGCATTTGAACAGAATGAAAAATTATCGTTATAGCAAATCAAGTTTCATATATTAGATATTTTTGTTGTTGTTGTTGTTGTTGTTGCAGAGTGCATACATGGATTCGTGCATGCTCACTTGATTGGAACAAATCTTGAAGTGAACAACACAAATCTCAATGCGAATCTTGTGATTGGGCTTTGGACAAAGATGCCCATTGGACTATTTTTAACATGCTCGACAGCAATTTTGCTTGGAAGTTGGAACATTTTTAGCATGGAGCTAATTTGCACCAGGGACATCTAAGAGAAGGCTTTAATTTTGATTAATAAATTTCAAGTTCTGTTGTTTAAATTAAACAGTAGGAAACTCGGATCCGTATCCTCCCAGGTACCTGACTGAAGCAAATTGAAACTGACGGGCCAGATGCCCAGATTAATATTGAAACTCAATTCAGTTCCTGTGGAGATTGTAGGGGTCCATATTGAGATTCGTGCCAGACTATAATTGCCCTCAGTCTGGTAACCACAGGTGATCTGAATTCAGGAAACTCAGGACCGTTAAGCTTTTGAAAGGAGTGTTAAAGCAGAGAGCAGAGGCAATCATGTTTTTATTTGTTCATACTTATTTTTTCAAATGGGAACTTGGATCCTAAAGAGTTCGCCAAAGTTGAAGAACCCAAAAGCTCGTACTCACCTCCTCACCATAGTGAAGATCTCATTAGTTATTAACTGGTTAGTAGTGTAGCAATGTTATATGCATTTTGAAGTTGGATAAACCAGTTAATAACGTTTTAATTGAGTTAGAGGAAGTTGGATTAGAGAGTAGTAGAATCGTATTCCTTCAATTACAATAGGCTCCTTTTGGGCCCTTGAATTATATAGTTATACTAAGTTTAAATGCATGTGTTTTGCTAGTTGTTACTTTTTTTTTTTGGATAAAATGTCAGTTGTTACATAAAACCTTCTTTATACTATACATATATAACTTGATTATGTTGAATATTAATCTTGGTAGCACCTACCAAGTTTTCAAAAAGATTATGTTGAATATTGGTTTAATTGAATTTTAAATGTTTGATAAATATGATTGATTTATGTACGTATGTTGTGATGTTGAATATTTATTTAATTATCGATGCCTAATATTAATTGTATGTTTAATGGCTAGAAAATGTGCATGCTACTCAATTGTAAATGGAACTTAAAAAAAAACCTACACAATTCTAAATAACTAACAGTGTATTTTCAAAATGATACACCGATGCCATGTAGAAACCGTGTATATAACCCTTGTTATTGCACACGGTTACTCTGACTATGTCACTACTAGAATTTTAATTATTTGCATAGGTAACTAATTAAATGCAATTGATTCTTAAATGAATCCCATGCAATTAATATTTTCTACATGGGCACAAATTAAATTATATGGGTTAAAAATTTTGGCCCATGCAATTAATAATCTCATACAATTGATGTAAATACCCATTCCATTGATAACTAATGTACCCAAGCAAAATGTGTCTCGCTGATGTTTTCCAATTCAGAACTAATTATAATGGGAGTATAAACTAAATTGTATGGGTTAAAAGAAAAACATGCAGTCCATACAAATAATTTCCTATGTAATTAATTTTGATACCCATGCAATTGATGCTATGCAGGGTGTTGAAAGCATAGTAGGAAATATCGGCCGATACCGATCCATATCGGCCGATACGTATCGGTATCGGCCGTGACCGATCCGATACTGGTCCGATACTCGCGATAGTGTTTTAAAGAGCCTGAGTCGTATTGGCCGATACTGGTCTGATACTGATCCGATACTGGTCCGATACGTATCGGTATCGGCCGTGACCGATCCCGATCCCGATACCGATATTTCCTACTATGGTTGAAAGGAGATATGTTCTTTGTTTTATGCCAAAAGTTATTTTGATACTCGGACCCCCTCATTTTCATCTAGGGTTTAGCTCTTCCTCTCGGCCGCACCCCCTCTCCTCCGCCCAGCCACTCCCCGTATTCTCTGCCAATCCGCTCCTCAAACCTTGCCACAACCTCGCTCCTCCGCAACTATCACTGCTTGGGTAATTACATTTGAATTACTAGATATATATTAATGCACATGTCCGAGTGAAATTGACAGAAGTGCAACAGATATTGAAATTGTATTTTATGTTGTTTTCCTTCTTAATGCTGGAAGCAAATTCAAATTTCTATTTCCTTTTGAACCAGCCATGCTGTTCTAGGTGAATACTCTTTTACTTTTTGGCTGATGCATTTCTGCACTTTTGTTTTTGAATATTTCGTGGTGAGTAATTGATAAAATTGATTTATATATACATATAAATACAAATCACTATTTTTCAGCGTCTTTTTTTTTCTTTGTTTTTGGAGATCCGACACTGTTTTAGTCTATTAATCATGTATGTCAATACATAGACACCGTTCAGTAACTGTGTTAAATGTGTCGTGTAACCGTGTGTCATTAGCTTTACAGACTGTGTATAATCGCATTTTCTGTACTAATGTTAAACAAACATAAGATTCATTCAAATTATATATATTTATCAAATCATTACAATCTGCCTCTTCTTTGGATGCGAAGTAGGCAGTCGCGCACAATACTGGATGTAGTTATATAAATTTAAAATAAGAGGCAATATATATATACCTACCGAATTTGTTTAACAAGAACTATTCAGAAATAAAATAATTTTATCGGATTATGTATATTCCTTTTTCTTCAATGAGAGAGCTAAAACAGGAAGCTTTAGCTTTTCCTTGAGGAGGTGCTTCGCAGCATGAGTGGCAAATCTTGAGAACAAGTCATCGACTATAGCGCTACCAAAATGGCTTGCAATCATCGGCTCTAAAACAGAACGTAAGACCTTTGCGCAATTTGCACCACTTTGGACATTGTCAAGAACAACATCGTCATCCAAATCATTAAATGGGTCCAGGTTCGACTCATATGTTTGGAAGTGGATAATATCAAATAGCCCCTGTAAGTTTACGATTGCATCCACTTCTTCAGCGGAAGGCGCATAAAAAGGTAGATTGAAAGTGTCTAAGTTTTCTTCTTCCACGAGTCCCTTCAAATATAAAGAAATACACAATGAAATGCCAAAGTGAGAGATGTTTAATTTTACTTACGATCGATAGAAAGATTGAGTTGTTTGTATATATCTCACTATCCATGCGGACCTTGATCTTTGCTCTGGCCTTAAGAGTAATAGTGTTTGAGTTCAAATGTTAGGTTTAATCGTTGTTTTCTCTCACCTAAAGCACTCTAAGTAGGAATTAATAATACAATGCTACTTGAGTCTGAAAGAACCAATTTTTGATGCAACCATACATATAATTCTTGCACTGTATGCCGCAATATACATGCATAATACATATGGGTGGCATAAGGTTCTATAACTTTACTTCCATTGATATTTTAAGTTTTCAAGATTGTAATCATTCATGTTGTATTTTATTACTGATGCATGAAGACTAATTTTTTTATAAAGATTGAAAACCACTTTTCCCAGCAAGACCAAGAGCTGGGCGGACATGAATACATCATGTTTTTTAAACTGTAAAATATAAATATTAGTGTGGTTATTTTACAACTTGTGATTTTGTATAATTACCATAAAACATAAGCAACCACTATTTGTGCAGGCCTCAGTCTTTATCTATAACAAAATCATGGATTTGTTTGATTGGTTAACAATACATCAGTTTTTTTTTTGTATGATCCTCCTCCACATAAGATCGAGAGTCATCTAAATGTAATAAACCCCATTTTTAAAAGCATTAATTCCACTATAGGTTTTTTGCGAATACCTCCAGGATCATTGAGTCCAGTGACTCAGCAACTAATCCCCAGATTGTGCTCAGCTCTCCATCCAATATGTCCTTTTTATTCCTTCCCAAAAATGATAACACCATCTGACCACAAGGTACTAGCTCATCACAGCGGAGTTTGAGAAATTGCGAGAAGTCCCTATGGAATTGTTCCTGGTATAGTTTCCCCACAAGAGTCGGGCTTGTTTTTCCAATGTATATGTTTCCTTTGTTTAGAGGCATGCCATTTTTTTTGTCCCCTATATCTTTAGGCACCTATACGTACATATTTATATACATATAAATTTGTTAGATTATTAGACAAGGTTAATTGTTTTAATATCATACAGTTCATTAGTATACATGACCATGAAAACTGAAAAGGCTTCAGTCATATAATATGACTTCATACACTCATATAATTGTCATGACTGAAATTTATATATTACACCTTCTATCTGAAGATTTTAGAAACCATTTATAATTTTAATATATTTTTTAAATATATGTAGTTTTGTACAACTAGAATTGGTTTTACCATAAAACATAGATGTTAAAATTATTCTAATTATTTGGCCAATCTCATTATTTTCAATTCTGAGTATGGATTTTTAACTAGAAGTACTATTCACAATGTACATGTTTATACCTGAGAAATCCACATGAGTGAAAATGAGGAATGGAAAAACTGAACACTCTGGAGAGGGAAAAGCCGTCTGTAGAAAGATCCGGGCAAGCCCGCAACAAAATGGGGAACACTAATGGTACCTTCCTCTGCCCCCACACTCTGCCCAACCTGGTCGAGCGACTGAAAGATGTTGTTGAAATCATTACTGTAAAGGTCGTTTAAAAAGAACTGTATCTCTGGTGGCTGTTGTCCTGCTTTCTGACATTGATTGCTGATGATTTTTATAACTTCCGACAACACAGCGAGGGTGTTTGGGCCAGAAGAGCATCCTAGATCAGCCACCGCCATCTTCTCGGGATGAAGATTTCTGTATATTTCTCCGACTGCTTCCTCGAGCATAGGCCTTATCTTTAGTATTGCCTTCTTCTGATATATTAATTCCATGTAATTAATAAATATGTTATGTACATAATATAATCCAAAAAAATAATATATAGCACGAAAGAATGTTAATCCTATTATTAATTAAATTTCGCAAAGTTAAACCCAGTATAAGTTTTTAATTTATGAGATGTAGGGAAAATTGCAGCCGCAAAAAAAAAAAACTCCTACCTGTATCGTGCTGTTGGCAGCATAACTTGTTTGACTGCTACCGCCAACCATGCAAAGAACTTTCTTTACATCCATTGCTCCGAGACTCCTCTTATGCTTGTTCTTTCTCTTTAGTTGCAATGCATGTGTCTGCGCAAAGGGACTATTTATACACATATTTTAACATATAATCAAATGCCACGTATTAAGTACGGACGAAAGATGGTAGGTGAGCTATGATTAGAGCAAAAAAAAAAATGGTATATGGTTATGAGCATCACCACTTCACTAGTTGGAATGCATGTGAATCCTCTTCGTTTTTTTATTTCTTGTTCTTGGTTCTCCTCCTTTGTTGCAATGCATGTCAGTCTGTGCAAAGGTATTGTTTATATGCAAATTAAACCTAGCTAGTCATATATATAATATTACGTACGAAATTAAGATGGTTGGTTTGCGATTGTTGGAGTAGTGGCCTGCAACGAAACAATGTATCGTTGTCGGAATTAACAAAGGTATAAAACATCGTCGCACCATTAATGTTTTTGCAATGAAAAATCGATGCATTGTTTCAAAACTTTAAACGGTCATAATTTTCTATAGAAAATTCCGATTTTAACGTTTGACCCATATTCGGAAAATTCACAAAGACATGAAAGGAGTGATATCTTGGCTAATCAATCGCCCCAAGAAGCCGACATAATCAAAATTACGAAAAAAAACATTATTAATTTATTATTTGTCACAAAATTTTATTTTACAATAATTCAGATTATAAAATTAAGTATTAATATTTATAGTTAATAATTTTATAATATATAAAAAATTACAAAGTCAATTTTTTTCCCTAAAACAGTATTCAAATTATTAATCAAGCATTCTTCGATAAAGAATTTAATTATATTTAAAAAACAAAAAAAACAAAATTCCTACCGCTGACAATGCTAGCGTTTGTGGTAATTGGTACTGCTGATATTTGTCAACATTTGTCAACGGTGGTGAGAGCAATATCAGCGGTTAAGGTATGATTTAGAATTTTGGACACCAGATGTTATGTTTGGATGTTTGAAATTTTTTTATGTTATGGTGATACAAATTTCGGTACACGTAATATGTTTGATTTTTTCCAAAGCAGACGGCATATTATTTTTTTGGAAATAAATCTGATACCATCCTAAGGGATTGTAGCGTCCCTACAATTTCAAATCTAACTTTTTATAAAAGTTATTTTTTATGCACGAATCTCAAAAAAAATAAAAAGTTGGATTTGAAATTGAATGGACCCTACCATCCCTTTGGATTGTAGCAGATACTATAAAACACATGCACTTTTTGCGAAAGTAAAAAGTGATTTTTCGCTTTTCGCGACGAAGAACTGTCATAAACGTACTTTTTATATTCACGACGGAATTCCGTCATAAATATGTTTTTTCTCTCGTAAAAAGTGCCTACTTTGTTGTTGTGAGATTTATTTCCTTATTTTTTTATCTCTATCTCACTACTAGAGAAAAACAGTTCTATATCAGTTGAAATTGCATTCCATCATTAGGTTTCGAACCATTACTTATTGCCTCGATAGGAAATATACACACATATGCCATCGGTTCAAAACATATGACGTTAATCAATATACCATCGGTAGCGCATGTTCGGCCATCACGTTTGACGAACCCAACGCCATCGCTTTCGTTTCACCATGGACGACAAATGTGATTAACGTACGTTGTCTATTGAATTTCAATAGCCGATTGCAATAGTGTCTTGCACTATCTGTTTTGTTTGAGTTGGCGTTGGTAGATCCTAGTTTTCTACTGGTCATTAATATCTGAGCCGATGGTGATGTATATGTAATTATTATCTTTTATTATTAATTCTTGTATTACAGGCTAGCTTGACCATTTTTAAAACACAACTAGCAAAGCAACAATAGACATACATGCGCTGATTCTATCTTTGAACCAACAATTAATATATACATCAACAACATATATATACATATACAAGTATTTCAACATATAATATATATTAATCCATGCCACAAGCAATATATATAAAGAGTTTACAACGATTATTAATCTACAAACTAACAATATCACACATGTAGCCAACATATGGAGCAATATTTCATTATACCAGAAAACAAACAATTGTTCTTACCACATAATTGTTAGAACTAACAACAAATTAAGTGTCTGAATACAGGAACCCAAAAACAATAACTATTTTAAACCACAGACAATAATATGTCAGACACTTAATCAATTGCCACATGTTTCAACATATAATCAAATGCCACATGTTAATTACCGACGCAATGATTGGAGTAAACAAATATGGTGTGGTTATGAGTATGATCACGTCACTAGATGGAATGCATCTGAGTTTTCTTTTTAAATTTCTTGTTCTTCTTGGTTCTCCTTATTTACAATGGACCGAATCGATCGGAGTCATATAATATTACGTACGAAAGATATGTGGTTGGTGTCTGATGATTGAAGTAAATGTTGGAATGCATGTGAGTCCTCTTGGTTCTCCTTATTTTTATTTTTCTACATCACTAGCTAGAATAATGCATGTGAGTCCCTTTTTTGTAAGCAAATTAAACATAGTCATATAATATTATGTACAGTAGATGGTTGGCGTGCGATGATTGGAGTCATGATTTGCAAAATTGGCGATTCTAGACCGAAATTTTTAAATATATCATACCTCAAAGAAAAAAGTCAATTAAATAATTATATTTTCTAAAAAATTTAAATTTTAATACTACCGCATTCCGTAAATGCGGCTTTTTTTTGCGGACCGCATCTAGGGATGCGGACATTCATAGCTTTTTTTTTTTTCTTCCCAGGATAAGGTTTGGTTTCGTGTTTACCAAATCTATCAATAACAACAAATGAATCATAACAAATTACACAACCCAATTATACAACATTATAATAGTAGAAGCCCATACAACTTTATTTACACTATACTCTACAGACACTACAACAAAGTAGACATTTTTTGCGAGGCAAAAAACGCATTTATGACAGTCGTCCATCGCAAAAAGTACCGTTGTAAAAAGAAAAATCTGAACAATAAGAGTAGTCCGTAGCAAAAAGTCACTTTTTTATTCTCGCAAAAAGTGTCTCATTCTTATTGTGAGATTTTTTGTAAGAAATAGTAGAAAATTGGGATATCGTAAAATAATGGGGTACCATTAACTTGTAATTTTCAGATGATGGTATCTTTGACTTGGACACGTGGCGCCTACCTGAAACCATGTACGGAAATTCAATCATTTAATTTGTCATTATTCGGAATTACAGATGAATAAAAAATTCTTGCGTGTGTAATTTTCTGCTGCTTGCCTTTTCCCCAATTAATTTTAAGTCAAGGAATTCATTTTTTTTTTTAAATCACATGACAGCTCATCCCCTTTCTTCTCTAAAAGTGAAGTTCAATGGAGGTGTTCAGAAAAAAAAATAAAAAAATTGGTCGCATTTAGAGGATACGGCTCTTATTAATAGTCCGCATCCCCTAGGTATGGCCTTCAGAAAAGAGGCTGCGATCTACAAGATGCTACTGTATCAAAATTCGAATTTTAAAAAAAACGTAGTTATTTGATTTTTTGTTTGCTTTTAATATAGTATTTTTAAAAATTTCAGCATTTTAGACCGAGTTACATGGCGCTTTCAAAACGCCAGTAAAACGCCATGTGTCTTCTTATACCATACGTGTGGAGCCTTTTTATCGAATGTTCATCATTTAAAATTGGTCCACAAATCCCAAAACGAACTCTGTGTGGTATCAATGAACCAAGTCTACAAATATTAAAAGAATCAATTTCCGATCTAGTGGCAAAAGCACATTGTGATTTGATCTTCATTTAAAACGTCATAGATTCAATAGTTGGATGGCTTGATCTCTAACCTTCACTCAAAAGAAAAAAATCTACAAACATTAGAGGAGTCTTTCTTCCCCCAACAGAATATGTAGAAAATTGCCCAATCAGTCCGACAGAAGAGTAGTAGTGGCAATGTGAAAGAGAAAGGAGAGTAAAGGATATTCTCATGCCGATTCCTCGCAACCACCCACAGAGAAGAATGACAAGAACACTCTAGACTGTCTGATCATCGCCTAACCACTTGAATCTGAACAAAAGGGGAAAATACGTCTGACATATTTAGAAGTGAAGAAAAGGGAGGAAATATGTCAATTCTCCAAGCATTGCTGAATTTAGAACTAATATTAATCTAAAATGTTAGGAATTTAATTGTAAGATTCGGCAAGAGTGCAAGACCAAACCAAACACAGTTGTATCTTTATCTGCAAATGATCATCGGATCCAATTATTCAAATCTGCAAAAATTCTAATACAAATTAGAATACACGTTTCTTCAGGATGAGTTTAGGGAGACATAAGCGATAATCAGTTGTTATTAAACCTTCTATTTTGTAATATCCTCAATTAATAAAGTGATCAACAGTTGTGAACAAGCATATAAGAATCAATTAATATACACGATTTGTATGATCCCTTCTTTATTGATTGGTAAAATATGATCGGTATGTCCCTTCTTTATTGATTGATAAAATATGGCAAAATTTAAAGAGTAAAGTTAAAATGTATCATTTATTTGGTGCTTTACTGTACGTACCTCATATTTTTGGATCCGTATTTGCTACTTTTCTTATTAGAAAAGCAACCTCTTGCTATTCTCTTCTATCTATATATCTCTTCAAATTAAGAAGAGGAGACAAAAAGAGAATCACATGAGAAAATAGCAAGAGAAGAGCAAGGATTTGAAAGAGCACCGGATTCCATTCCTATATTTTTGTCTTTGTTCTCAATGTTCAGATAATTGATCTGAAGTGCTCAACATGATGTTCATATTATAATTAATATGCTTTGGGACCAAATTTTATATATTTTAGAAACTTTGTATTATTTTTTTTAGATATGTATAAAATCATTGCTTTTGGACTATTCAAAAACCATTATTTTTTTTAACTTTCTAAAAAGAATAGTAAAACAATTTCAAAAAAATATATAAAATTGGGTATCTAAGCATATTTTAATATAGATATTATATTGAGCGATTCAAATTAGATGTTTGAATTTTTAAAACAGAAATAAAAATGTGGACAAAACTAATAATCCATTTTAATCCCACTCAAATTTAAATTATAACAATAGTGGGAAATGTGAAACAACATGCATATCTCGGTAAAATGGATCTAAATTTAAGTTAACAAGAAATTGGTTATCCCATCACTGCCATGCAAGCTTATTCCTTAATTAAAATAAAACGACTGATGTCATTATGTGGTCTTAATTTTCTAGATATTTTTTAATTATGCAATATTAGACCAACACCTGTGGTCTAAATGTGCAAAATGCTCTGACATATGAGATTGACACCTGTGGTCTAGATATATATTTGTCTCATTATGGTCAGATGCTTTGTCAGCTCCTACATATGAGATTGATTGGTTGGTTGTTTTCATATACTTTTTCTACATTTGACATTTAATTAATATGACGTGAATTGACAAAGTTTGGAACGTTTTTTGCATGTCTATCCCCATTGGTAAAATATAGTAATTAATTCAAACCAAACAAACATTATTTTGATAATTGAAAAAACAATTATAAAACTTTGACGACATTGCTACGTGCGTCAGCAGGCCAATTTCAAATAAGAATTTTTATATCAAACTATTTATATATTTCCTTTATAATTTTATATTCACTTTAAATTTTCATAAAATATTTTGTAAGAGAGTTATATATATATATATACCATAAAATTAATACCGTTGTGTGTAATTTTAGTGCACATCTATCTATATATCTTGATGTCTTCAAAAATATTGTCTAGTGTAAAAATATAATTAAAAAATTATGAATGTGGTTTTATTTTTTTAATTTAGCTATGATGTGCATTAAATTTACATTAATCTGTATGACATAAATTACAGAAAGGAAGCTATATGAATAAAAACAAGGCCTTTTATTCAACATGTAATGTCTTTGGGCCAGCCTTCCTAAATATACGTTACATACATTGGGCCCAATTTTACTAAGTTTTTCCTTTTTTTTTTTTTTTCTTTTTGGTTCAGATTTCTTATTTTGTGGGCTGAGCAATACATTGGACCTACTACATGTTAATACCAGTGGCCCAATAATAATCCTCAATGAGGCTGCTATGGTAATCTGTACTATGGACTTATCATTTCATTTTATAATTTAAATAGTCAATTTGAACCATTCTTTATGATATTTATCTGAAAATGTACAGACATTCTTTTTTTTACTATCTTTGTAGATAATAAGTAGAAACTTACTTTATTTGAAAATTCTAGATCATTCAAAAATAGTAATGTTCTGTTATCTAAAAAAACAGTACTATAAATTTTAATTTACAAATGTAATTTTATAAAAATATCATATTTAATAGTTCATTAAGTGGGGGGTAGACTGTATTAATTTTCTTATGTTTAATAATTTTGAATCGATGGCAGAGACTTTGACTGACTTCAATTTCTGACTATCTTAAATTTCCCCTCTGCATCCGCAAACTGGATTAATTGTGATGTTTAAATTATATATATATTTGGAATTCTCATCCATTTTGAGGGAAAAAAAAAACGAGGTGCAACTTTGGATTTTCTTTCATCATCTGATTTTTCTCAATTACAGCACATGCATGGATGGATGGATTATAGACATTTTATTATATTTAAAAAATATATAAATACTTTTAAAGAACCGGAAAGATCAATTCGGTGTGGTTAATTTCTTTTATGTTATAAAAAATTATTGTCATATTTCCGCTTCTTTAAAAAATATTTATTTCTTTTCTGAAAATAAAAAATTCAAGAAGAGAGTCCCAAATAGTGCATAAAGTTTCAAAATTCCATATAGATTTTATTTCATTAAAAAATGTTATAGCTGGCATATATCCGTATTAATTACAGATTTATTTTAATTCAAATATTATACATGATATTTTTTTAAATATATCTCACAAAATTTTTGTTTCTTATCAAACTCGACTCTCCTTTGATTAATTTCTAATTCTCTCAATATGTACCACAATATTATATTAAACATTTTCAAATGAAGACTTAATTATAAGAAAACAAAGCGAAATTACAGAGTTATTGGAGCCACGCACTTGGTCCCCTCTAATTGAAAAATTCCTATTTTAATTGATGTGATAATAAAATTCTAGTAAAATCATCCAACTAAAATCCAACTACTTAAGCCAACATTTTAAAAATTTTAAGAAACAAAATATTTTATCAGATACGAACTATCCAATTAAGATCATACTATTTCTTTATTTTATCATCACTGCATCATTCAATAATTATGTATGAGCACCTACATGATTGTCGCAAACGAATGGGGTTAATTTTTTTATTTTAAATATTAACAAAAAAAAAAAGAATTTTCAATCGATTTTCAAAACTTGCATTTGTCACCCAAGAAGTGCTGTCTTTTAGTAAGCCATTAAATTAAAAGCTAATTGCAACACAACAAAAATGAGTCACTTTTTGCAAAGATAAAAAATTGACTTTTTGCGACGGACTACTTTCATTGTTTAACTTTTTCTTTTTGTGACGGTACTTTTTGTAACAGACGACTATCATAAATGCGCTTTTTTCGCAAAAAGTGTCTACTTTGTTGTTGTGAAAAAGTAACATTTCACTATTTCTAATATATTGTAAATAATTGACAAAGATTTTTGAATTGAATTTCTTATGTTCTTAAAGTACTATAATCTTATTTTAGCTGTCACTAAAAATACTTTTATGAGCAGGGCGGACTCAGTTAGAGCCAGGAGATGTCCCTTGAATTTTAAAATTTTATAGAAAGATTTATATATCTGGATCAACTTTGTACTTCTTTGGAAATTTATTTAGTCCCTTTTGAATTTTGATTAAATTTAGAGTTAAAATTATAATAAATTTGTTGAATTATAATTGATAATTATGATTAGATGTTAAAACATTGGATATTAAAAGTCAGAATATTAAAAAAATTATAAGTTAAAGAATTTTTTTTTATTTAGTATCCGATTAAATAATGAATTTAAATCCGATTCATTATTTTTTTATTTCTAACGAAAATCCTAGACTTGTCTCTGCTAAGAGCCATTTGAATTTTGAAGGCTGGTGCAAAATATTATCGGGTAAGAGCATCTACATCTCTAAAACTCAAAATGATTTTTAAATAACTATTAACTACTTTTTAGAAATTATGGTATTTAAAGTTTCTAACTCTCACATCGGTCAAACTCATTTTAGAGTTTCTATTAAGCCACGTCAGCAACAAATCAAAAAGAAGAAACAATTTGAGCCAATCATTTGGCCAACATAGAGTTTATAAACAGTTTCTTAATAAGAAACTTTTCTGCATAGTTTCTAAATAAGAAACAATCCCACATTTCTGAAACTGGATTAGAAACTATCATGTCAGATTAGAAACTCTAATAGTTTTAGGGATGTAGATGCTCTAAATTGAGTGGTATATTGTTCCGTCATTTTTATTAATACCCTAAAAAAAGTTTTAATTGAGGATATCCTCGATTTATTTTGTAAAAATTGCCCCAACTGCCCCTCGAGATCCATTTTTTTTTTTTAGATCTTAATATTTTCATTTAAATAATTTTGTAGAGTTTCCCAGTTCTTGTTTAGGGTGTATGCCAAAAAATAAGACATTTGATATATTGTTGAGTGATGTCGTAATTCTTTATGACTTCGACTTGATTTGTTAGTTTGATATCACAAGTCTAAAGATAATACTAATTAAAGACTTGACCTTGATTCTTAATAATTTATTTTATTCAAATATACATAAGAAAATATGGTTAAATTGTCTCAAGACTCGATTCAAATTCAACTCAAAGAAAAAAGTGAAAACATAAACAAGACTTGATTCAAATTCAACTCAACTCGTGAAAGAAGATGCATCATTGGACCGCTTTATAGCTTTTATTTGAAGAAACTACCTTCGATTCATAGAATAAAAGAAGGCACATACCAAAATTCTATGAATGAAAGGTATTTTTTTTCTAATATGGCCCATTTCACGGATGACTCAAGTGCCCAAGGTACTCGTACTAAAATTATCAATTCATGAGTACTAATTTTGAGCTTTATGAACAATTATTACTTGTCTCTTATATTGGGTTAATTTTGATTCTTTCTTTATGTTAATATAACTGGGGATTACTCGGCATGGGCTAAGTGTTATGCATTGTTCTTAGAGATGACCCTTGAATGTTTTCGTGTGCTCAAGTACGATGTAGAGACTGATCCACCAGTTTGTGATCTAAATTATGGTTCTAGTTTTCGATTTTGGTATTGCCATTCTGGACCAGAATCGGTTGATCCGGATTGGAATTGGGCTGTACCGATCTGATTTCAAGCCGAGTTACAAAGTATGTGGATTTTTTATCTCAATTCAGCCGAAACGGCTTGATTCTAGCCAAATTTCGGACAAAATTGTTCCATTCCAGTCAAATTTCAGCTGAAACAGTTTGATTCCAGTCGAACCATTGGCTGAAACTTACAAATACCAATCTCCAAAAATATGTTTTCAATATTCGATTTTGGTATTGTATGTTTGTAACTATAATATGTTGTGAGTTGATTTTGTATTTTTTTTTTTTTAAATATCAATGTGTACCTTTTGGGTTGAAAATATTGTTATTATTCGGAATGAGAAGGATTTATGAGCTGTGTTGTTAGTGGTTGTTGTATGTGTTCTGTATATATGAAGCATTATATGGTTTTTACTTATGAGGTGTGTTATGGATGCTAGTTCATTGAAATGAATTAAATTTACGAAGAAAATAACGGGTTTCAGCAACCAATGTTTAACCATCATCGGAATAGCTAGCGTCATTCAGCGACTAGCGACACACTTTTAGCGACCGATTTCCCTAGTTGCTGATGTCCCATTTTACTGTAGTGTAATTTAATAAATATGTAAGAGAAAAAATTTCTCCTCATCCATACGTTCATAGCCACACACAATATTTCTCGAAGTCAAGAATCTTTTCATTGTGTAATATATTATATACTAGTAATCGTGCTCATGCACAGCAACAAGAAGCAAATTATGTAGTAAAAAATATTAAACTCCTTAATAAGGAGGAGAGATAATTTAAATCAAATTTGTAGAGAAAAATAGTTAAATACTATATTTATCTACAAAATAACACATGTGAAATCTAGTGTAGTAGTAAGAATTTTGGCACTAATAGAACCCAACTGGGTTCGAATTCTGTCTTCAGTAGAAAAAAAAGAAAAAGGGTGCGTGGTGCACAGGTTTGGTCCGCAGGTGCTGTGTGTGGTTCAGAGGCGTAGTCCACAGGTGTTGTGTGTGGTTCAGAGGCGTAGTCCACAGGTGCGGTGTGCGGTGTGCAGTCTATAGGCATTGAGATCATAAGCAGCGCAACACTGGGATCATATGCGGCGCAACCAATGCATACTTAAGTGTTGAAGCTCATAATTTGAAAAATTCATCTATGTGCGATCTGAAAATTCAACGACTGAGCATCATTCTGAAAAAAAAACAGTAAATCAGGACTCTTGCAGAATCTAGACATCAAGCTCCTTAATAAGGAGGAGAGATAGGAGCAAACGGACTTTCAAATACATATTGCATTCTTAGTCTCCGCTCAAATATGAACGGATCAAAGCAAAAGTAGAAAATATCACTTATTAATGCCTAAAAGTGGCGAGGCCAATATTCGTTAAGATCCTAACGTACGTTAAACGTTTAGTGGTTTTAATCATCTTTAGTTGTGTCTTTCTTTTAAAAATAAAATAAAAATTTCCTTAGTTGTCTTTAGTAGGCAGGAAAAAAAGGATACTTTTGACCTAAACGAAAAAAATGAACCAATATGTTATTAACCGTCAAAGGTTAAGTGTTTTTAATTGAAGGATAATGGACACCGACCGTCAAAGAATACTTTTTCAAGGTTCCCAGTGAATGAACTTGGAGCATGGTTAATTCAAATACAACAAGGTAATTAAACCCAAGTTTACTCTCATCCATATTCATTTGATCATTGAATATTGTAGTCACTATTATGTCTCTAATTGCTGTCAAGAACGTGCATTGATTAATCCTGTAAACTGGTCTTGTCTATCTCACCACTGAGTTTATAAGAGGACCAGCTCTGATGCATGCCTTGATAACAAACTACAAGCTTAAGTTGAGCTTTTAGCATTTCAGCAATGAAGAGCATTCTTTTGTTCTTTACACTCTTTCTACTTCCTCTGATTCAATCTTCTGATCTCGCATCTCAAGCACAAGCTCTCCTCCATTGGAAATCCACTCTCCAGACGTCCCAACAATCGCTCTCAAATTGGAATCTGCATGTCCACCCGTGCAACTGGATTGGAATCACTTGCCGTGATGCTAACAAAAGAAGGCAAGTCATCACTAAAATTTCTCTTTCCCAAAAGGGTCTAGTTGGAAAATTAGATGCTCTCAATTTCTCTGTTCTTCCATCCATTAGAATTTTTAACCTCAGTCATAATAAACTGAGTAGCGTAATTCCTCCATCAATTTGTCTCTTCTCAACACTCACACATCTTACTCTCAATGATAATGTTTTTAGCAGTTTGATCCTGTCTAGCATTGGAAATTTGACAAAAATAAAAGTTCTCTTTGGGGTAATAATCTTTTCGGACAGATCCCTCCTGAAATTGGTCAACTTAAACTTTTGATATATTTAGATCTATCAGGAAATTTTTTGAGTGGAGAAATACCTATTAATTTAGGAAACTTGACCAATCTTGTCATTACATCTTTATTATAATAATCTCTCTGGATCAATCCCTACTGAAATTGGCAAACTTACACATTTGACAAAGCTAGAACTACATGCTAACTTTTTGAGTGAAAAAATTCCTAACGCTATAGGAAAACTATGTAATATGAACATCTTAAGCCTGTCACAAAACTCATTGAGTGGAAACATACCTACTAATTTAAAAAACTTGACTAACATGAATGCGCTATATCTTTGGGAAAATGGTCTTTCTGGACCGATCCCGCCTGAAATTGGAGAACTTGAACTTTTGACTTATTTAGAGCTTAATGGAAACTTTCTGACTGGAGGTATACCTGTTAATTTAGGAAACTTAACCAATCTTGTCTATCTACATCTTTCGGATAATAATCTCTCTGGACCAATTCCTCAGGAAATTGGTAAACTTAGACAATTGACAAAATTAGAACTATTGGGAAACTTTCTGAATGGAAAAATTCCTTCTACTCTTGGAAACCCAAGTGAGATGAACATTGTTCGTCTCTCATCAAATTCCCTATAAGGGGTAATGTCGACAGAACTTGGTAGATTAAAAAAATTGATTGAACTCGATTTAAGTCACAACAATCTAATAGGAAATGTACCAAAAGAGTTGGGAATGTTATTTGCTTTAATGAATCTTGATATATCATCAAATAGCCTAACAAGTGTGCCAGAAGAACTGGGCAACTGTGTTAATATTCTATTACTAAACCTCAGTAACAATAGGTTAAGTGGAAGAATTCCATCTCATTTTGGAAACTTAGTACACTTACTGTACTTCCTGGATTTAAGCAGAAATTATTTAATCGGGCAAATACCAATAACTCTTACGCACTTAATAATGCTAGAAAACCTTAATCTATCTCACAATAATCTAACCGGTCCGGTTCCGTCTTCATTGGGCCACATGTTAAGCTTGTCAACTATGGATTTGTCGTACAATCATTTAGAGGGCTCGGTGCCTGATATAAAGCTTTTTCAAAAAGCCCCAAAACAATGGTTTGTACACAACACAAATCTTTGTGGCAATGTTCAAGGTTTGCTGTCATGTGATGGATTTGTTAAGCACAAGAATGGCACAACTAGACTACGAATGGTTAAGTTGATTACAACTCTAACTTACGGAGGTGCATTAGTAACCATTTTTATACTCTGGCTTATTTATCTCCATTACACTAAAAAAAGAAAAGCATAGTTGGAGCACATTAGAGATTCTAGTAAAGGGGACATTTTTTCCGTGTGGAATTTTGATGGGAGAGATGCATATGAGGAGATTATAAGGGCCACAGAGAATTTCAATAAGAAATACTGCATTGGTAGTGGAGGCCATGCAAGAGTTTACAAAGCATTTTTAGAGTCAGACAACCTCACAGTGGCTGTAAAGAAAATCATGTTAGCAGGCGGAGAGACCTCACTAGATGTTGAAGCATTCCACAGAGAAATTCAAACTATAACCCACATTTGACACCGCAACATTGCTAAATTATTTGGTTATTGTTCCTCACCTCAAAATAAATTTCTTGTATACAAGTATTATGAAAAGAAGGATTTACATAATATTCTCAATAACGAGGATGCAATATTATTGGATTGGGCAAAGAGAATGGTTATATTGAGAGATGTTGCATGTGCTCTCTCACATTTGCATCATGATTGTTATCCACCAATAGTACATCGGGATGTAACTTCCAGAAACATCTTGCTTGATTATGAGTTTACAGCAAGTATCTCAGATTTTGGTACTGCTAAATTTCTCAAGCCGGAGTCTTCTAATTGGAGTATGCTTGCTGGAACCTGCGGTTACATAGCACCAGGTTCTGTATATATAAACACACTATTATCGTATTTTAATTTCCATCACTTGTATAAAATTTAAAGTGGAAATAATTGCAATTTGTGTTTTTTTTTCTTTATGCAGAACTTGCCTATTCAATGAGAATGACTGAAAAATGTGACGTATATAGCTTCAGAGTAATAATGTTGGAATTGCTTATGGGAAAGCACCGTGGTGATATGACCAATCTATCCGCTTCCGATAAAGAAGAAATCATACTCCAAGATATCATTGACCAACGCATCGAACCACCAACAGAACAAGACATCAATGAAATTCTCAAAATTATTCAAGTTGCATATGAGTGTCTGAATAATAACCTGTCACTTCGTCCAACAATGCAAGAAGTGGTGAATAGTATCTAGAAGTGAATGGCCAACTGCTTCGTAATTTCTTATAGTAGCTTCTATGTTTAAAGATTAGCATGCTGTTGGCAGTTAGAATTCAGTTTTAGAGCATGATGCTTTTTATTCATATTTTGTATTTGAAAGTCTTTGTACTATTTTCATCTTGTCATAATATTATTGTAATATCTATATTTTGTGAAATTAGCATTATTATTCACAATATCTCTTCTAGAAATAGCTTGTCTTGTAATACATTTAGTGTTATCTCCTTAATTACTGGTCACCTAGCTTGTATTTAATTAAAAAAATTGGCAAATGCCGCAATATTGCTTTTGTGTGCTAATAGTGTAGCAGAACCCTCATTGTGAGTCACCAAACAATGTTTTTATTTCTATTGAAATTGGTGGATTTTTCCGTAGTATAATTAAAAAAAAAAATAGCCACCAATCAGCCTATAATTTAAAAAAAAAGTGTTTATTTTAGAATTTTAAATATATATAAATACTTTAGAATTGTATTGAATTTTACTTGGAGTCATTAATAGTATTATTATTATTATTTTTTTTTTACTTTGCTGGACCAGAGACCATATTAGCTGCCTATGCACGATAACATGTGCTGGTTTTCTTGTGCTAAGTAAAAAAGGGGCCTAACAATGTGTAAAATAAATTATACATATCTTAATACACAGTATTAACTGATCAAATCTTACAAATTTAAGAACTAGTATTTGGTTTAGTGGCAAAGGCAATTGCATGATCTCTATGTGGGCGGCCATGGGTTTGAAACTCGGATGAGAAAAATTCTTTGTAATAATAGAGTATTAAATAGTTGAATAGTTTGACTTCTAACCTTTACTAAAAAAACAAGTCTTACAAATTTGGAAAAGAAAAGAAAATAAGATAAGATAAGCACACCCATTAAAGAAACATCTCACATTTGAAATGAATATCCTTCCATTGTCTAATATTGCATAAATAATTGGTGTAGTACTGCATATGACATGCACAAGTTAAGAAATCCATATTATAAAGCCTTTAATTTATGACCACATGTGCTATAGACATCTTATATTTAATACAACCTGAGTCTTATTTTAATTACAGTACAACAAAATAAGACATTTTTCCAAGTTGTTGCCACAATTACATGGCAGGTCTAAGAAAAAGCAACCAATCAACTTGTTAGTAAAACTTACTTTCAAGTTAATTTCATGTAAAGATATAAATCAGCAAATAAAATATTTCTCAGTTATACATCAGGATGTTTTGTTTGAATTAATATTCAAAAATTCTAAGCCAAAATATTGAATGTTGATCTGATATGAGATTATGAAATGATTATGATTATGACAGTAGATAAGTTTGATAACATAAAAATAACATATAATTAAGTACCTGGTGGCCACATCCAAAAACCATATCCTTTGGATTAATGAATTTTATAACAACAATTTGAGTAACCAATTAAAATTAAACGCGCAATTCGGTAGAGCAAATGAGTATACCTATAGCTAATCATCAGCACCAGAACTGGAATCAGGTGCTGGAGATTTGTTACTGCTGCTGCTGCGGCCTGTGTTTTGTTGAACTGCATCCTGTTTGTTTTTCAGGAATTGTGATATACTGCTACTGAGAAGAGTTGCACTGATATTCACAGAAAATGAATAATATGTGGATTGCTTCCGAGAGGGTAATTTGTGAATCTTGATACTATTGGTAGAGGTGAAGCTACACAGTTACCGGAAGTTGTATTGTTAAAAAAATAAAATTGCTCGGGTACAAACTGTCAAGTTAAATCACATTCTTCGCCACAGCATGCATGCTGCAGAAGATAATAATTATGTACAACTCCAATTTTAGCCTGTAGGAGAGAATTGACTACCCACCTAATTTGGAGGAATTCGTATCCTTTGAGATATCTCAAACTTCGCGTGACTTTATAGAAAAGTTGAGATATCTCAGAGGATACGCACTCAATTTGGAGCCCATACGCTTCATGATTTTTATCCCTCGAATCTCTTCTTTTAAGAAGGATTAATTAAATCTTCAAATTTTGTCCTACCAACTTATTCTTTTACTAATAAAAAATTAAGAAGATAAGAAATTTTATTCACTTCCCCTTCTACTTCATTTCCTTCTATCTCTCATGTATATATATAGGCCAGTACCGTTGGTATTGTCAGCGATAGTCAAATTAAGTCTATTGCTGGTATTGACAGAGGTAGGAATATTTTTCGAATTTTAATAAAACTGAAGACAGATTTGAAATTTCTTCTTTTCTTTTAGGATATGAATAAAAATTTCGGGCTTATCTTCCTTTGTATCCCATATTGCCCTTCCATTGATCCATTCTATATTTCTAATTATCCAGCAATCCCGCTTGGGGCCCATGTGCATTTGTAACCCAGAAAAAATGAAAGAATTATTTATTCACTAGGAACAATATGTAATTTGGGCCGTTGTCGGCCTTCATTGCTCAATATTGGGCCTGATTTGGGTCGGGCCTTTGATTTCCAAGATTAAATAGTCAATAACTCCTACTTGGATCAAAGCAGCAGGAATTATTTATTTGTATAGTCAGTTTCCTTTAGGGCAAGTGAAAAATATAATCGTTATGCAAATGCCATTTTTGGTTGATTGCATCATTATGTAAATGCCATCTTTTTTAGGGACTAATTTTGCAGGGAGCAAAATAAAAATGCTAGATATGATTATATGCTAGAGAAAAATGCTGAGATTATTTCTGTTTGCATCAAATTTTGTAATTATTTCTTTGGAGATTGAAGATAAATGGTTCACGTGTCTCCATTATGCTATAAATCAAGCAAAAACCCAAAACAATATCACGTTTTTTTTTTCTCTGGAGTAACATCTCAAGTGCACTCTGCGCTTGGTATAATTAAATAATATTTCTAATTGACGTGCATCTCTAATTATTAAGTGTTAACAATAAAATGTTGGGTATTGTAATGTCATAAATTGATCCCCAATTACATTATCAGATTCAATTTTATATGATTGACCCACATTTATAATTTTAATTAGGTCACAAATTGCAATGCATGGTGCGCTAATTTGCATGCATATATGGAGGTGCTAATTAATTTTACATGATTGACCCACATAGCTAGATAATTTGAAGGTCCTAAATTAATTACATGCGTATGAATTGGTTTAATTTTTTATGATTGACACACATAGTTCGAAGGTCCCCATCAATTGCATATGCATATTAATCAGTGTGCTAATTAATTGCATGCATATATGCATGCATGTAGGATGTCCTGAATTAAATTTATATATATATAGGAATTGCCAATAGCAGTTTTGCTGGCCAAGACTCCCACAATTTGATAACTTGAATGTTTTCATTGTTTTCATTTGTACGTATTCTTTTTTACAAATGAAAACTTGGATTATAAAAAGCTATCCAAACTTGACAAAGCTCACAATAGTACAAATAAGAATTGTGTAAGTACATATATATTTTTCCAACTTGTATAATATATAGCTTCAATTCCATGGATCAATTAATTAATTGCTGTAAGTTAAAGTAAATTAAGATCTACTTGTCTATTGATTAATTGTTAAGTTGTTGCAGTATTGTGAAGCATAACTGCCACTTGAGGATAGAGTTGTACATGTACATCCAACAATCGTAGTGAGGATTCAAGCATCTCCAAGAAGAGAGATGGTTGAGGTTAAGTACTGGAGGTTTGATACCATGATGTGGCGAGTGATGCTTGGTATAAGAGAATTGCAAAATTTTAGGAACAATCGTATAATGAATGATTATTATGATCATACATATAGGACGTATTACAGAGGAAATGATAGTTATATTGGTGGGATTGGAGAGTTGTACAGTTGGAATCTGCAGGACTCGACACTGTACATGTCGTGAAGAGCTTGTTGTTATACTAAGTAGCTAGATATGTTTAGGAACTTAATATATTTTGTTTGGATATGCACATGTTGCATGTACATGTATTTCATTTGTGCATGGATGTTGTGTATTTTGTGTATGCATGCATGAATATATGCTGCATGCAGGTACATTAAATATTTTCAGCCTATATATATATATATATATATATATATATATATATATATATATATGTTCCAATATTTTTGAAATTATAGCAATTAATGTTGAATGATGAATCTTAATTAATTACATGCATTTGTGCATGCAATGTGTGTTATTATTGTTATGTTAATGATTACAACACAAAATATATTAATTATGAGCAAGTTAATCTTTAGTTAATTTTCTATTGGTATTTCATGTACATGATCTTAAATAATTATCTCATTATTTATAATTGCACCATATATTATATATCTATGAATTAACTTAATAACACAATATACATAACCATCAGTACTTGAATACATGGAGAAGAAGGTTTTTTTTTTTTTACTTTTTGGTCTAGCTATATATAGTTAATAACTAGTTATAGGTTCCAACAGAAATTACATATTACCCTTTAGAACATCCTTATCAATTAAAAAAAAAACAAGGTTAGTATTGATCAAACTAATACTAACGGCTCATCTACATCATAGATGGTAAAGATCACCACACCTACACCATCGATGCAATAGGCCAACCAATGTCGTAGAGTCAATCAAAACCAACGATTGGATAACAATAACCGATAGAAAAGAGGGGGCCATCAGCTCCATCTGTTTGTTAAAAGCCAACCGATGGTAAAATGTTCAATGTAATTAGAGCGCTACTACTCGTGACGAACATCACCTGTGCGGAAGCACATCCAATAGTAAAAGGGCAATGATAAAAATATTTTTTGTAGTAGTGGTACCAATTAATCCCAGTTTACGATGGTTTCATTATCAATGAAATTTGTGGTTTATTTTCCCCACTTTAATTAAAAAAAATAGATCATAATTATCTAAGCAATTTCCCAATATAATATTATCTGCAACCTTTTCATCACTTTATTCCGTCTTGGTAATCAATTAAAGAACTATATTAGGCTACACACATAGTGGGTCGATCGCTGTCTTGTTCAATGGAAATATATATGATCCAATTAAGTAATGAGTGAGGTTACTAGGATTTATAATTCATTCCAGGTGAAACTAGGTGGGTAATAATTAACTCATGCATGTCAAAGTTGCTAACTCATATAGAATAGAAATAGGATGTTCTTAAGCTTATCTTTTGATAGCTTAATTCCCAAACCTAGTACATATTGATTTCAAGTAACAAATTCAAACCGTTAAAATCAATCTACTTTATGAGTAATGTATTTATATGTCAATTTTTTTTTAAACAAAAAAAGTATAAAGTCAAACGGTAAATAACGAAAAAAAGATGACCATATTTAATTAAACTAACTAATATTAAACCCTTTTTTACCACTTAACTTTGTAGTAAATTAATTAAATTTTTTATGAATTTGACATAGAAGCACATTACTCATGAAGTAGACTGGTTTTAACAGATTGAATTTGTCATTTAAAGTCATAATGATAGCTTTTGATGTTAAGCTTACAAAAAAAAAAAAAAAATTGGTGAGCTTAAAAACACGCTAGTTTTATATACTCTTCCAAACATCCATTGCCTCTTTTTCCATCTCTCTTCCAAACCGAATATGCTTTTGTCTAATAGCTGTCGTGCTCTGATCAAGATGAAAGTATAAAAAAACTTTACACTTCGAGCTCCGATGATGTCGTACTCCCGACTCCAATCGGCTCCGCTCGACTTGACTCCTTGATCTCCTCTTCCTCATTCTCCTCTCTGCTAGAGATGATAGAGATGAAAGAGAGAAGAGAGTATCGCTTTATCAGAGATAAAGATTAGAAAAGATGGGAGGAGCGTAATAGAGACACGTGGAGGAAGGAGGAGAGAACTGCAGCTGCTAGGGTAGTTTTTTATTATTATTATTATATGGTTTTAATTTATGTAAAATCTTTTAGGTAGTATTGAATATAAATTATATTAATGGTTAGGTATTTTGGAATGATATCTTATTTATATAAGGAAAGTTGGAGGTTGAGGTTTCATTTATGAGATGGAAATTTGTACATTATCATCCAATTAATTTTTAAATAAAAATATAAAGCTAACTTCTGATCACATTTAAATACTCATAAAAAAAATTTTCATTCGAGTACCAAATTTTCAATTTCGTATATAAAGAACATTTATCATTAATCAATAGAGCAAAGATTAGTTCTTTTTATTATTTTACTTGATTTATTTAAACCACTCAATTAGGAGAGGTCAAACCAACCGACCATGTACTGTATTCGATAAGATGAATACGCATAAGATTTTTTTTCCGTTTAGCTTGTCAGGTATATAATTTAAACTATCAGTATATATTTAAACTACTCATCTTGTTGAATACGATAAGCAAATAATGTTATTCACACTCTAGTTGGATGGCTTGACCTTCAATCTTTATAAAAAAAAAAAAAAAATTTCAACTAAACATATTCTTTTAAATATTTAAAGTTGAAAGGTTCGACTCTTCATTGTATGTTGTTGACTCCATAAACATACAATGAAGCATAAAAACAAAAAGCTTCTTCTTCTAAACTTCATGCTATGCTAAGTGTGATATATATCAATTCATATGCTAATGTGAGTATTTTCAGTTTGTAGTTTTATGTCTTTCTCCTCTAAGTTTGCTTCCTTATCAAGATTTTCCTCCTTGATTGTATCCTTTTCCACAGTTTCTTCTATCCTCTTCCCCCATAAGACATTGTAGAGACCTCCAACCATAAGTATACCTCCTATTACACTAGAAAAATACACAGATAATCACAACAACAGTAATAATTAGAACGTACAATAGAGAACTAAAACTCTGATAATTTAATTAGTCGAAAGGGAAATTTGTTATCAACAAATTAACCAGTCACAACCTATATACAGCACGCTAACCCTTCTATTAATTTGTTATGTACCGATGTCAGACATACATTTCTTTTTCTTATTAAATTAAGGATCCCCAGCACATCCAAGAATTTTTTAGATGTTTTCGTGATAATTGAACCTGCAGAAACACGGGATTTACACCACTGTGCTAGCCTGCGGTTCTTCCATGTCAGACATACGTGTGATGTGGTACTCATTGCACAACAGAAATTAAACAAAAAAAAAAAGCTATTTTGTGTCTTGTTGGAAGTTGGACCCCTATGTCCATGCGACATATATATAGGTCCATCCTGCGGCCATTTTTATTAATATCCCTAAAAGAAAATTAATTTTAAAAATAATCATGTGTCATTTTTTTTATTTCTGCCCTCATCGCCTGGGCTTCGGGCAGCCCAAAATACCAAATGAGGCGCTAGACCCTGGGGCGCCCCATAAGGCTACTAAGGTGCCAGCCCCCCGGACGCCCCACGGTTCTTCTATTTTTTTCTTTTGTTTTTTTTTTTTTTTTAGAGATTTTAGTATTTTGATTTAAATAATTTTGTGAAGAAATTTTTTTCTTCTTTAGAGTGTATGCCAAAAATAAGACAATAGTTGTATTTTTATGAAATGATGTCGTAACTCTTTATAACTATGATTTTTATTTTTTATTTTTTTGTGAACTTTGATTTTATTTGTCAATTGGATATCACAAGTCTAAATATAATACTAATTAAGGACTTCGCTTTTATTAAAAAAAAATTAAATTTTAACAGCTTGTTGATCTCTTTTTTTTCAATTTTTATAATATATGTATAATATATACACATATACATATACCCATATACACACAAACACATATATACACATACACATACACATATACACATATACACACATACACACATACATATACACATATACACATATACATATACACATATACACATATACATATATACATATATACAATTTTTTTTATAATATATGTATATATGTATAAATATGTACATATACATATACTTATACATATACATATACATATACATATACATATACATCTACATATATATACATGTAGAGTAAGGCTATGCTACTTCATGAATTAAACGGGGCATTTTAATTCGTGCTCATATCTCTAGTTTCGAAGTCCAAATATCCGATCTAAACCGTTAGATGTTTAATCTATATTAAAATATGCTTGGAGACCAAATTTTACATTTTTTTTGAATTTTTTTACTATATTATTAAGATGGTTTGAAAATCACTGTTTTTTAATACCTACCATCGAACGAAAACTTAAACTGGATTTTAGAGGTACTAAACGATATTTTTTTGAAATTCTAATACTTCCGATACGACGATGCTTGATGTACCACCTAGGCAAAATCGGATCATCTCGTCCTCCTCTTTCCGAAAAATGCTCATACGCATAAATCCGACTTTCCTAGTCAAAGTTATGGCTGTTTAAAGTTTTTTTGAAAATTAAACTTTGAAAATTCATAACTAACTGTAGAAAAATCCAAATAAGTTGAAATTTATATCACTTATGTGTATTTTTTAATGCTCTACATGCTGGTGCAATCACTTTTGCATTTTAGTTCCTGTATCAATCCCCACTACTTCATTAGAGGAATATTGACGAGGAGACTATTAGAGGACTGAAAAGAGAGGATCATCATATCAAGTTACGCATGAAAATATTAATATCTTATTTCTCAAGTATTTATACATATGAAAGTTGATGCATAAACTAATGTAGTGACTGAAAAAGTAGGCCATAAAATTAGTGGAAACCATAATATAACCTTCTTCTAATTGATTCAATCCTTTTGAGTTTAAATTGCATATCAACTATTGTCTATGGTTATTGATTTTGGTATGCATATAAATTTTAAGTAATCAAATCCATAATTTAGTTCTTTAAAATATACTTCAAATCAACTATTGTCTTATTTTTTGGCATACACACTAAACAAGAAAAAATTTTCTTCACAAAATTATTTAAATCAAAATATTAAGATCTCTAAAAAAATAAATAAATAAAATTGAAGAACCGTGGGGCGTCCAGGGGGCTGGCGCCTCACTAGCCTTATGGGGCGCCCCAGGGTCTGGCGCCTCATTTGGTATTTTGGGCTGCCCGAAGCCTAGGCAGTCAGGGCAGAAATAAAAAAAATGGTACACAGAGTTATTTTTATTTTTTTAGGGATATTAATAAAAATGGCCGTCCATCTTGAAACTAATTATTGGTTGCCTAAGCTATATATTATGCATCATAGACTTGAATATGTGCTAAGCTAGGATACTACAAAATAATTTTGTTCAATTAAAAGATGAAAGCATTATATATGGTGAAGATAAGAGTTTATATATATGATATTAGCTGTACCTTCCTAAGGAAATTGCTTCTCCTAAGATAATTGATGAAAGCATCATTGTGAAGATAAGAGTCAATGGCATCGACATCGCTAAGAAAACAGGTCCCTTCATTTGAATTACCCACGCTTGCAAATAATATGTTATTCCACTTAGTACAATTCCCTACATATATTTTAAGAAGAAGAAAAAAGTGAGTTTGGACATACCCTTAGGAAGTGACTAGTTTGTTTATGCAATAATCTAACGGTTTTGCTTAAGAAAGGACCTATACTGGCAAGTTAATTCCATAATTACTGATATGCACTGATTCTGCCCAATTGTACTGGTTGACACTGGAAACCACTACCTGTCAAAGTGTCAAAACAGATGTTTACTTGTTTTGTCTATTTCTAACCAATAAGTAATGACAGTACATTCATGTCCTTAATGGAATTGGAGGTCTAGTAAAGATGGTGATAGACCTCGTCTATTTAAACACGTTCAATTCTCAGAGGGGACATGTAAAAAGAAATGTATGTCGGAGTTACAGAATCTTTATTATTTAAAAAAATTGGTCACTCCTAGAACCCGTGCATACCTGTAACAGTATGCACTGACATATACCATTTCCATGTAGTCTGTTGGTACAAACTACCAGTCTGTAACAAACTTGGCCTTGTTATGCTAATGTTCTTAGCACCATATATGGTGACCAATATCTTAAAAGAAAACATACACAGTAGACAACAGCAAGAAGGCCGATATCAAAGTCTAATTTCCATTTAGAAAAGTCCCTTTCAAGAGCAAGAGCAATGAAGAAAGATTGAATCATACTGAAGATGGACTGAAATGTTGTGGTCAGAATCTTGGAAGGGTACTCCTCCATCATTGGCCCCTAGTATGACATATATTATTATATTACACATAGTATTCTCTGAATACATTCTTTTTACAAATTTTGAATAATTGAAATGTTTCCAGTAAGCTTGTAGTCGAAATTGGTGAGTTTTAGTAACAATTCAGGTTGTAGCACTTTACTCATTTGACACTTAATTTTACATATGTTTATGTTTTATTATGAATAGTAAACATGAATTGCATTGTTTTACAAGTAGGTCAGCAATTTAAATTGTTCTTTTGTTGGATGTTGTGGTATTCAAGTCAAACATGTAAAACCAATCCTTTGCAATTTCTAGCATGTAACTTTGTGTAAGTACCAGATCGAGCGCTTTTCTTTGCTCAATAAATGTTGTAATGGAAAATTAAGTGGACAATTGGAAGCTGAGCTAACTTTTATTTATAAAAAAAAACAAATTAATGGAAAACATGTCAGTTTCAGGTTGAACCCAATGGTCAACTTTAATTAATCAGGTCATCAGAGAACAGGCATACACATTGAGTTGCGTCGATACTGGTTGCTTACCATAAGGACAGTCCAGAGGGACAATAGAAAAACAGAGACGGTTGTGAGAAAAATCCCTAAAATCCATCTCATCTTAGAACTATTGGCTTGTGTGACAGACTTTCTGTTGTGAAGCAAGTGATGGTGGTTAATGGAATCCAAAACTATTCCCTTGTAAAATGCAAGGATTATGACACCTGAGATACACAGCATAATTCCAGAGGCTTTCAACACTCCATGCAGCCTCTTCATTTTCAGGGATTCCATCCTTCATTTGGAGATGATATATGTTGGAACAAAACGAGGATATACATATACAAATTTAAGTTCTCTTTTTGATGCAGAATACTTGAACCTTTTTTCTTTCTAAAATGATATTGAAAGATATATATAATATATTTATTTTCACCTCAAAATGGCAGCCAAGGTGAAAGCCATGACAGGGAGAAGATTGCAAATAGCAGATGATGATGCAGCTGAAATGTAGCTTAAACCGAGACTGAATAAGTAAACAGCGGCAGAACGCCTAATAAAGAAGGAAAAGATGATAAATTAAGTAATTAGTAAGAAGGAAACATCAGTGAGAAATGTGTAGATCAATTTTAGTATAATATATGAACTTACCCATATAAAGCATGCACAAATAATTTAAACGCAATCTTATAAGAAAGATGAGGAGCTCTTTTCCTAAGCAAAAATTAATGCAAAGGTTAATTAAATACTCTTAGAGTCAAGAGGTGAAAAAAAAAAGTTAGACAAAATGACAATTTTCATATTGTATGAAAACAAAATATATCAAAACTGCATAAAATATATACCTGCCAAGAAGAAAAGCAAAGGGAGATATGAAAATGGAGGCAATTAAATGCCTATAGAAAACAAACACTGGTACGCTCATGCCTTGATTGAAGGCTGCTTTAGAAAATATCTGTGATATTGAATATAAAAATCTAATTAGAACTACAAAAAAATATGATTTAGTGTCGGTCATTGATTACTGATGGTTGATATGGATTTTAGTCTGACGAGAGTGCAACATATATAGCTCTTTACTTTATAGCATTAGTTCACCATACGCAAAGAAGGGATATATATAGAGATATTTTCTTCACGATAAGAAAGATAAGAGTTGACTTTGATACTACTTTGCAATGTGTATATCGGTTTGTGCCATGAAAAAAAAATCTTTGTTTAAAAGTTTTAATAGTTGATCCGAATCATTTGACATGATCTCTATATAGAATTATACTTGAAGAACAAATTTAACATTTTTCGAACCATTTTGCTATTTTTTTAGAAGGGTAGAGAATCACCAGATCTGAAGATTTTGGACCATAATAAACAAAATAGTATGAATTCATAATATAAATTCATAATACGAAACAATCTGAACATTATATTGCAAACTATATTATGACCTAGCTCTCAAGAAAATAAGTTTTCCACAAAGTGATATACAGGCCTTTTCCATTCTTGATAATCCTTTTTGGGAATTAACATACAAAATATTTAATTCACATTGACTACTTTATTATACACTTTATTTAATTAAATAAAACTGGACCAAATGCTTAATAAAAGAACTAACAGTGAAAGAGAACAAATTCCGAAAATTTAATAGCGAGAGAATTTTGAACCTGTCCAAAATTAATAAAGTAAAATTATATAGTTTAATTGGTTTAAACTAAACTATATAATTTTACTTTATTGATTTTTAACACATTATTATTCACTTTAGTGATTTTTTCATTCACCTAATTTAAATAAAATTTCGTGAAACATATTAGTTTGGTTAATGATATATAGCACTAATATATAGTAACAATAATGATTGTGTCTAAAAATTCCTTCTTTTTAATTTTATGCTATTTGATCTGTTAATTTCGCTATCACACAAATTTTCTATTATATTGCAACTTCTATAAATTTATAGTTGTAGCTCCTTATATATATAATTAATTAACTTGGCTAATTAAAAATGTACAATGAGTCCTCCTGAGTAATCTAATGGAATCATACAATATTTTGACGGTCTAATTAAATTGAAATTGGTTTTTTTTTTTTCTTTTCTTTTTTGCATATATGGATAACGATGTGAGTTTACTACATAATTTGTCTTTGCCTAGCTACCAACTTATAAGGATGAAATAGTTAATTTTAACAAGGTTATACTGGTAAAAGATGCAGAGATTAATTTGTTGGTCGAGATTCTTGATGTGACATTTGACAACTATATATGATTATATAAATTAAAAGAATTTAAAGGGGGGGGGGGGGCAATATAATTAATTTATAAAACTAGTGCGGAATAAACACTTTAAAATATTAATTAATTGGAATATGACAGGCCAGAATAAACTTTTTAAAAGATATTAATTGTTTTCCAATTTCCTTTCTGCGTGAAACTCTGTCCATTCTTTAAGTTGTACACTTTTACTTTTAGGTGGATGATGCATTCAATTTAGATTAATATGCTAATTAATCTAATGGAATGATACAATAATTTGACGGTCTAATTAAATTGACATTGGTCAACCTAAAAATGTTTTTTTATCGGCATGGATAACGATGTGAGCTTCCTACATAATTTGTCTTGGCCTAGCTAGCAACTACTAAGAATAAAATAGTTAATTTTTTTTTTGAAAATAAATAAATAAAGGTCTAGTCTCTATATTCGATTGACCGGAACACTAATGGTGTCAATTTTACAAAGTAATAACATAAAACAGAAGAGAAAAAGTAAACAAATTTAAAACAAAACAATCTTAAATCCGCTTCTGAGTTTCTTCATTATCTCTGCAGCAATCATGTGAATTGTTTCTTCTTCCTCTCTCAAGATGTGCTTACATCTTTCCTTCCATATTACAAAATTCATTGTGAGATGAATTCTCCTTATATCTTTCTGTTTAGAAATAGTTAATTTTAATGAGGTTATGCTAGCTGGTAAAAGATCCAAAGATTTGTTAGGCGTCGATCGAGATTCATGAGTTAACAACTATGATTACAAAATAATAAAAGAATTATTAATGTAAACCGAGACTAGCTATGGCATCTTCTCAGAAAAAAAAAATGTAAAGCAAGACTGGCTAACAGAATTCAATTCCAAAACTATTGCGCCATAATACGTTAAAATATTAATTCGAATATGCCAGGACCGAAGCCCAGAACTAACATTCTAAAAGATATTAATTTCTTTCCATAACTTTCTAAAAGATATTAATTTCTTTCCATTTTCCTTTCTAGTAAAAATGCTCATAGCTTGTGGCTTGATCGTGATTTGTATCTGACTCACTTGCTAACAGTTAATTCGATTGGACCAAGCGGTTATTGAGCCAGCTAACCTCTAGCTCGGTCCAGAATTAACGAGTTCAAGATGAGGCCTAGCTTGCTCGCTAGCTCGGCTAGACATTAATTTATGAATTTGTATGAATTTGTGTACAATTTTATGTATACTTCATTGAAAACGAAACATTGTTTCTGTACCATTGAATTTAAATTGTTTACTATCGCTGAAATATTTCATTGAAAAACAAAACACTATTTCCGACCCAAGTTTTTTTTTTTTATATTTATTATGGAAAACAAAAATACTGTTTATACTAAATTCAATGGTTTGGAAATAGAAACAATGTTTCGTTTTCAATAATAAATATAAAATAACTGAATTTATTGAGTCTGATTCAATATTTTGGATATGTTTCAATAATTCTTATCTAATTCTAACATGACAAAATGTGGCAGTCACATTGAGTTCAATACAAAAGAAATCAATAAAAAGGATTTGCTGTCATATTTGATCATGTTAGACTTAGATAAGCTAAGAATTATTGAGTCATATTCTTAATAGAGGAGGGTTCAAATGCACCATATTATTTTTCTCCATTTTTAAAGTCCGAATAGTCAATCTGAACCATTAGATGCGATCTATATATTAAGATGTGCTTAGAGACCAAATTTTATATTTTTTAGAATTTTTTTTACTATTTATTAAACCACTTTGAAAAATCGCTGATCCAATGGTCCATAAAATGTAAAATCAGTGATTTTCAAAGTAGCTTAATAAATAGTAAAAAAATTCCAAAAAATATAAAATTTGGTCTCCAAGCACATCTTAATATATAGATCGCATCAAATATTCGGACTTTGAAAACGGAGAAAAATGATTTGAAAGATAGAGTGCATTTGGTCTCCAAGCACATCTTGAGAACGTGCGCTAGAGTGGGAACAACAGGCACAGATGGAAAAGTAGAGGCAAAGGCAGAGGTAAGAGAGGGAGGGAGCTTATCGTATTTATCATTTCGATGTCGGAGAGGGAGTGAGTTTATCGATGAAAAAATGGAGGCAAAGGCGGAGATGAGAGAGGCAGAGGTAAGAGAGAGAGGCAGAGGCAAAGACGAAGGTGAAAAGCGGAGGTTGGAGTGGGAGGGAGAGAGAGGAAAGAAATAAAGGGATACAAAGTCTACTAATTAATTTGTAAGGACTACTAGGTAGTTCGAATTGATAGTTATATCTAGAAAAAAAGTTAAATAGTTAGAGGAAGAAATGGTAGAAAATTAGTTGTAATTGGTTGCCCTCATTAATAAATTCGTTTACTGATATGCCACGTAGAAGCAACCTTCAGTAAAAAAAAAAAAAAAATCAAAAGTTAGTGATTTGATAGTAGTAAAAAAAAAAAAAAAAAGGCATACAGACCTAGTCTGTGATTTTGTGAGCTTTCGGTATTTTATAAACTACATTCTATCTTTGAATTTTGATTTTTTTTTTTTAAATGCTAGCTATAATAAAAATAATTCGGATAAAAGTAGTACAATTAATTGAATGCGAATTTAGTAGGGTCAAGGAAAGGAAACATGAGAAAGCGGAACTCCGAAATTTTTATTAATATTAAAAAAACCAGAAATTTAACAATATGCACTAATTTAACAGAAATTTTCAAATTTGTCAAAATTGGAGAATTATTCTCTAGATCCAGGATTCTTTCTGGAGAATAATTCTCCAATTTCAGACATTCTCTTTTCAGAGAATAATTTTCCGAATTCACGTTTCTGAAAATGTATTTTTCAGAAAGAGGATTTTGTTTTACAAAGTATGGGCCTTGAAAGAATAGAAGAGAGAGAATGAAGAGAGAGAAAAGAGAGAAAAGAGAAAGAAGAGAAGAAGAAGAGGGACAATAGAGAGATTTGGCTATTTAGGTTATTATTTTTACAATTGTAGTGTGTTATCTAGACTAACCAAAATCAAAAATGATATATGTAAAATTGTATATTGGCGGAGAAATCCAGTACTGTGATGATAGTGTTTATTACAATATCTGTCCTAAATACTAATTGCCGGTAAACTACCTTTGACTATCTCCATAGAGATATATTCATGAGTTGGGTTTACCAATAGCAAATTTGGAAATTCAAGCCTGGATCAATATGTCTACTGATGGCCAATAGGACTGCAAGTGATACTGATAATATACCTAGCATTGTACCAAATAATTTTAGGAATTGTGGCTACCTTTCAACAAATGGTATCGGTTCTGGAGTTGCATGTAGAATTGGAACTCAATAATGTCGGTTTTAATTCTCAATTGGATCTAAACAGCCAGGTCCGATTAGGGTTCAATGTTAGTCTGCCTCTTCATTGATATTTGATATTTATACTGTTTTCATTGAAATCTGACATAAAGGTTAGTTTCAGTGTAAATTTTGCAGATGTACTCAGTTTTGGAGATGTATTTAAATGGTCCAAAATTTTATAAAAAAAACAGTGATAGTAAATCATTTTCAAAAAAATTAAAATATGATCTCCAAGTAATTTTAGTGTAGATATCATGTTGAGAGAATTGGATCGTCTATTAAGACCTTTAAAATTTGATATAAAGATTTGGAATATGATTGCAGCATGAAAAGAATGGAGCATTTGAGCCAAGTAAAATATGGATTGCACACATCAAGGCAAAAGTAAAAAAAATTGGTCACACAATGTTTAAAATCAATTACACATATCTGATCAATACAAAGTATTAATCGATCAAATCTTACAAGTTTGAAAAATTAAAATAAAATAAGATGATCAGCACACCCATTAAAGAAACATCTGATATATTAAAAATTTCCATAAAAATTGGTGGTGAATATGACATTCACAAGTGAAGAAATACATATAAAACCCTTAATTAATGACCTCCTGTGAATCCCCTTGAATTTAATACAACTTGACTCTTATTTTAATTGCAATACGACAAATAGGGCACTTTTCCAAGGTGTTGCCACAATTACAGCATGTCTAATTAAGAAAAAAAAACATAAAATCAACTTGTTAGTGAAAATTACTTTCAATGTAAAGATATAAATAAGCAAACAAAATATTGCTTCGTGGTACAAAATAGTGAAGTTATATATTTATATCTACATGATTTATTTTGGAATAACCTTCAAAGAGAGGCTAAGGTACTATGCACAGGCGCAGATTGGTCTGTACTATGGATCAATATCTCTGTTTTCAAAGTTCAAACAATTAATTTTCTGCTTTTTAGAAAAAATTATCATTTTTTAGATAGGTAGAAAATCACTACTTGCCTAAAAAAAATAAAAAGAATTAAAAATGTAAGATTTAGTCTGAAAATGAATTTTCATACATAGATCATGTTGAATAGTTTTGATTGATTATCTGTACTTTGAAATGAAAATATAGATCTATAGTACGGATCGATATGCAGTTGCATAGTATCATAGCCTCACTTATATTCAAATTCTAAGCCAAATATAAAATGTTGATCTGATATGAGATTATGACAATAGATAAATTTGATAACATAAAGAGAACACATGGACATACCTGGTGACCACATCCAAAAGCCATATCCTTTGGATTTACAAGGCAGATGGGACATACATGCTGTTGAATATTAATTAATAAAACAAAATTAGATTAATGAAATTCTATAAGAACAATTTTTGAAAAACCAATTAAAATTAAACATGCAATTCGGCACAGTGAATGAGAGTATACCTGATCTTCAGATGTAGAACCAGAATCAAGAGCAGAAGATGTACTGCTACTACTACCTGTGTTTAATTCGTGAGCTGTATCATGTTGATGTTTCAGGAATTGTGATGTACTGCTACTAGAAAGAGTTGTACTGATTTTTACAGTACCAGTAGGTGGAGGAAGGGGAACTCTACTTGGGCATCTCCCAATTCGATGACTGTTTTTTTACACAAATATTTTCACAAGTTAATAAAAATTTAATTTACCATCTTTAATTCTTTATAGATGCTACAAAAATAAATATGTATTTACATATGTACCCTAAAATTTGAAGTCCCATTATTGCTGTATATTGCGAAGGGATTTCCATCAAAGCCGCAAGAGCAAATTCAGCCTCTTTTCTTTGTTGAGGAATGCATTTAGACATTATCTCTGTGAAGTTCACAAACTGCATGAAACAATTCATAATGAAATTTGTCAAAGATACATCTTTTAAAGAACAAATTATGCTTCATATATAGTGAGTTAATTTGCTTAAATGATACTAATTATTAAAATAACATATATATACTTGAAAATTGTCGAATGATCTAGCAGGGATATTATCGTCGAATTCTCTCATCATATCCCAGGGGCCATCTCCTACTCCAACTAGAACAATGGACAAAGGGAATTCACTGCCACAAATATAAAAATACGTAGCTTGTAAAATTTAAAATTTATTTGGAAACATGAAATTAAATGACTAATTAAATGAACTGTACCTGGCTTTGACAATAGCATCAATAGTCAAGCGCTCCTGTGGACTTAGTTGCCCATCTGCAGTGTCTGTGCTTCTAGTTATCTATACAACATTAATATTAGATGAGAAACAATAGAACTTGTTTCAGTTTATTAATATTATGCTTAATTATTACTTAAGGAGAATTTTAATTAAAATTCAGTTGGCAACATATGTCAGTGCATTATGTATACATGTATAATAGAATCATTTGAGATGTAAACTGAAATGTGTTTGTGTGTGTGTGTGTATACCTGACCATCTGCAATTATAAGTAGAACATGGTATTGGCCACCACTACTTTCAACAACTGTCATTGCCATTTCAATTATTGGAGCAAAGGAAGTAGGACCTGTAGAAATAAACAGCACAAAAAATTAATTAATATAAGATATATACAGAAATAATCAATCAATATTTTTTTATTTTTTTACTGTACCAGCTAATCGTATGTGCGGTATGAGTTCCCGGTATCGCTTTAGCACCTCATCAGTTCCATTACAAGGTCTTTGATCATGATAAAAGCTAAAGACATCTCTATCATGTGTTGATGCTATAAGAAAAAAGAATAATAAAGAAACCACTAATTTTATTTAAATAAAATGAAGGCAGGGAGATTTTTCTTTTTTTCCAGAAGTATATATATTTAAGAATTAAAAGGCTTACCATCTCCAAATCCAAAACAGGGGATCAAATTATCATCATCAAATTTAGACATGGTTTCTCCAATAATTGTAATTGCTTTTTCATATGGATTAGGAGAATCACCGATATGATGCAAGCTTAATCCGTTAAATGAATTGTTTCCTGTTGAGAAAAACTTTAGTGATCAGTTAATTATACTTGCGACAAAATCGAAAGGAGGCCAGACAAGTAAAAAGATTCACAGATAAGCAAAATTGTACCAGTCCATTCATTGCTTTTAGTGAAATCCACGCCTATAATTAAATTCGAGGATTCAAGTCCTGCTTTCGCAAGTGCTGTAATGACCTGCCAGTATCGATCAATCACAATTTAGTAACAAAGGAAATGAATAGATGGAATATAGCATGTTCAACATCAGAATTCAGAACCACGATTTAGTAATTGCAATGCATTCAGAACCACGATTTACTATATCTTTATTAGTTGATGCATTATCAGTGTATCACAAGCATTAGTGATTAAGTGTTGGGATTTTTCTTTAGGCCCAAATAGGCTAAGGCTCAACTCCCTTCCCACTCTTCTCATTATATTTCTTTAGGGTTAAGCAAATTATAGTAGTGGTGTGTATGCTCCTTTGTGCTAAACAGTGAAAGAGAGAAAGAGAGAGAGGTGATGATGCTGTGATGGTCTGATGATGGATGTAATTTTACTTTTCTTTAATGAAAAATTATATTTGGCAATCGCTATCAAGATTTAAAAAAAAAAACAAAGAGAGAGAGAGAGAGATAGGAAGAGAGATAATGAGATAGAGCGATTGTTTGTGCTAATAATTGTAATACTCTTGTATCTCTTGTAATCTCTTGTTTAATAGTGAAGTTTGTCAGTCATTTGCTTCCTGGTGGAGTAAGCTCGACCGAACCACTTTATCTCTTGTTTGCTTTCTCTTGTGTACTTGTTGGACTCGATCTATCTCGCAGTAACATCTTTACTCTATTGTTTGTGGTTTTGGTTACATGCATGTTGTACTTGTCTCTAATTGCTCGGATCTTATTGGTATACGGTTATATTGGGTCTATTACATGTTTCTTGTAGTTGGTACAAGGTGTACCGGTATTCTGCATTTCTAGATTTAACCCTACAAGTGGTATTAGAGCTCCGAGTTATTTGGTACAGTTCCAACATGAACAAGAATATGGCAAACCATTAAAGACAAAATTTTGCATTGTGGCAAGGTTCAGTCCGGGATGCCTGTGTGCTTCAGGGTTTGGACGATGCCTTGAATGATACTAAACCAAAGGACATAGATAATAACAAGTGAAAAATGATGTGTGGTAAAGCCCTTAGTATAGTCTGATTCTGTTTGTCAGATGAAGTTAAAGCCCCGACCATGGCCGAAAGTCCATGGTCGAAACTTCTTCGATTTATTTATGGAAGAAATTGAAGGGTACGTACCTATCTAAGTCCTTGGCAAGTCGGACAACTTTAAAAAAGTGGTTGTACTGGCTTAGGATGGATGAGAATATGGGTTTGAGGGCTCACCTTGATGCATTTAACACTTTGATACAAGATGTGTTCAATGCAGATGGAAATATCAAGGAGGAAGATCAAGCTTGTTTGTTTATGACATCCCTACCAAAGTCGTATGATCTGATTATGATGCCTTTGCTAGAGTTAAAGAGCAAGCTTACGATGGCGAAAGTGACTACCGTACTTTTGAATTCCGAGTCCTTGAGATAGCGTGAGGAGGATGGGTTAGAGTCCTCTAGCGCGCTTGTGATTGTATCAAAATGGCAGCGACGAAAGAAGTCGGGCTACAGAACATGTCATAAGTGCAACAAGCCCGATCTTTTACACTTGGAACCAGTCACACTGCCGTTGTAGTCAGTCATGATAGTGATGTCATTGTCCGTACGGGTGATGGGGATATGTATGAGGTTGTTGGTGACGGGACATGTAGCGGTAATATTGGCATGTGTGGTACCAGTGTTGTAAAATCTAATTTTTTTCATGCATCCTGAAGGTCGCTACATACTGCATATGTGGTATGTGGCCACATATGTAGATTTCTATGCGGAAGTACATATGCGGTTTACTATGCTTTGTTAAAGGAGTAAGATAAAATAAAACTAATTTATATCTAAAGAATTTTTTATTCTAGTAGTTTGTGTTTTTTATCATATTATAAAGATTATAGATTCTAATCTCCAATGCCAAATAATATTTATGTTTTTTTCAAATCCGCATGGACTATATATGTACCAGTATATTCAAAACTGCATAAATTTGACTGCATGAGATTTTATATGCGAAAGACTACTCCATAAGCATATGCGGCAGCATATGCGAATCTTGCAGTTGTATTTTACAACACTGGTGGTGGTTGGGTGTTAAATGCGGGTGTATATTTCATATTTGTCTATGGAGGGATTACTTTGATTCCTTTCATGAGGTGTCAGATGATGCCGTGACTTTGGCTAATATATCAAATTTATTGGTTGCCAGAGTTAGTGCAGTCAGGTTCCGGATGTCATATGATATGATTCGCACAATTACCAATGTTTAATATGTTTCTGATGTCATTTAGTTAGTTGGATTCATGTGGGTGTGAGTTTTGAATCCGCGATAAGTCTATGGAAGTACATCTAGGTGACATGGTTGTCGTACAAGGTACCAAATACAGCTGTCTCTATGAGATAGTTGATATAGTGGAGTTCAACCACTATCATACTAGTCGGCACTTCTATGAGCGACGTACGGTTAGAGGAGGTGAGCGGTACAGTTTTTGTCAGAACTATGCATGTGATTGCTTGTATGGATCGTTATATCGTGGCTATCTGCAAGGCCATAACTAGCAGAGCTGTAGGAGGTGACGACATGACACATTGCGATGGAGACAGGTCGCATGGTGGAGCATGTTATTGGATAGTGACCTGCACAAGGTCAAGCTAGAGGTGGCAGGTTTGGTCACCTTGATACTCGCAGACGCCTTGATGCCGATGGAGGTAGGCGTGAACATGTGGTGGCTGACGCTGCATGGGGCATTGGACCTTGGTGGCCATGGGCTGTGGACTCAGGTTTGATGCAGTAGTCTCTAGTTATGGAGGCTTAGGTGAGACAATGTGATACTGACAGACTGCTATTGGGCCGTGACAGTTGGCAATGGAATGAGTTGCTGATTTAAGCCTATGATGGAGATTGTTGTGATTTTTCTTTAGGCCCAAATAGGCCTAAGGCCCAACTCCCTCCCCACTCTTCTCTTTATATCTCTTTAGGGTTAAGCAAATTACAGTAGTGATGTGGCTGCTCCTTTATGCTAAACAATGAAAGAGAGAAAGAGAGAGAGAAAGAGAGATAGTGAGATGTAGTGATTGTTTGTGCTAACAATTGTAACACTCTTGTATCTCTTGTAATCTCTTGTTTAATAGCGAAGTTTGTCGGTTGTTCGCATCCCGATGGAGTAGGCTCGACCGAACCACCTTATCTCTTGTGCTTGCTTTCTCTTGTGTGCTTGTTGAATTCGATCTCTAATCTCACAGTAACATCTTTACTCTATTGTTGGTGGTTTTGATTACATGTAACCCGTATTTGTCTCTAATTGCTTGGATCTTATTGGTATACGGTATATTGAATATATTGCGCGTTTCTTGTAGTTGATACGAGGTGTACATGTATTTCGCATTTCTAGATTTAACCCTAACAATAAGATCAGAAAGTCTCTTGTATTTTCGGGCAAATGTTTTTGATATATGTATTTAGAAAAAGTTTCTTAATTATTTAACTTTGACAATAAAATGATGGAAAGATCATATGTAAATGTAATGACATATATGAGCTAGAGATGGAAAGACTGATTTATCGATCCCATAAAATTTTAGGCCAGTTGTCAGGATGGCTTCAATGCCAACAAATGTTTCTAGTGTTCCTGAATATTGCCAGAAAATTTCATTTGAGTTTATGGAATCAACAAAAAGTAAGCTAAGCAATTTACGTATGCAACTAATCAGCATTTTGTCCTCCTTCAGACTCCATTCTCTCCAAATGCAAATTTTACTAAAACTGGTTTTTTAGGCTTTATATTGAGCTCTGATTTGAACAACTTAAGTAATTTCATTATCCATCTTTAATATTAATTGACATTGATTTGAACAATTCAAGTAATCGTCAAAATAATTGACTTCAATTTGAAGAATACATGCGTGGATCAGATCAAATCGGATCGGTCCTTGGTGTCAGTCAAATTTTGGCACCTCTAATACCATTCTTTACCTTGAATGTGATCAGCTCTAGTAGTTGTTCATAACTTGATAGTAGAAATTTAAAAAAAAAAAAACTCTACTAAGAGAATGCCCATAAAATAATGTCAATTTTGATCCTTTGTCGCTTCGGCATCTTCAAATGCAATCTATTTGCCATCTTATTTTCCATTACTATAATTACATAAATATTTAATGCTTGATGATCAATGATCAATGATTAATTTTATGGCATGGGGGAAAGTCCACAAGGAAAAAATATTACTTGGCAGCTTGGAGGGAAGTTTGTAAAAGTAAAGATCAAGATGGTTTGGGTGTATTAGATTTAAAGTTAATGAATCAATCTGTTTTAGCTTAATGGTGGATTAGATTTCTTGATAATTCGGTTCATGGTACATGGAAATCAATACTTTTAAGTAAGTATGGAAGTAGAACCAACCCTTCAGTGTGTTCTCCATTCTGGAGATCAATTTTAAAAGACCATGTGATGATTAACTTAGGTTTAAATAAGGAGATAGGCAATAGTAAGTCTACGGCTTTTTGGCTAAACAGGTGGTGTACTAAACATGCTCTACAGCATCAATATCCCAATTTATTGTCAATTGTTACCAATAGATTCGTGTCTGTGGCTGACGCCTTTGCTAATTCTTATTTACACCTTAGTTTTAGACAACAATTAACTGGTATATATAGGGAGAAATGGTTAGCTTTGTAAAATAGATTTGTTCTTTTTACTCTATCTGACCAATTAGAAGATAGGATTATATGGCGCTGGTCCACAGATGATAACTTTACTGTTCATTCATTTTATTAATGGTTAGAATACGGGGAAATGCCTAATTCTTACTATAGCACCATATGGAAATCCCATATTCCATTAAAAATTAAAATATTTTTATGATATTTTTATGGCTTGTCCGAAAAAAAATAAGATTTTGACTAAGACTAACTTAGAAAATAAATGTTGGCAAGGTGATACAAAATGTGTATTCTGTGACCAAATAGAGAATACAGAGCACCTTTTTGTTCAATGTTCTTACATTAGCTTAATATGGAACTGGATAGCCGAGCATAATAACTTTAGTTATAATTGTTATACTATAGAAGATTTATGATTGATTGATGCTTCTATTTCTTTGAATGATAGATTATTAATTGAATTATTAAGAGGGGCTGTCCTAGGATAATTTGGTTAGAACGAAATAGATTATGTTTTAATGATAATACCCCTTGTTCTATTAAGGTTATAGGTAATAAGATTATTTATTTAACTCAATTTTGGTGTAAATCTAGAAGTGGTGATTATTTCCTTAAATTAAATCTTATATGTCTTTTGATATTAAGGATCTCCCAGATCTCCTTCTGTTGGAAGTGGACAGAAGTCCAGAACCAACCCAAGTTTTGGACCTTTTGGTGCAGGGTTCTGGGGATGGCAGCCCACCATCTCCAATGTATGGCAACGGGGAGGATGAAGACTTATTATATCTGTAGTACTTAGTTTTATGCATATTATGATGTTTTTGTACTTTCTTATGTTGTGACCTTAGTTGTGGGCATGTTATGTTGTCTTTTGTTTTTTTTTTTTATCCTTTTTTTCTGTTTTTTGTTTTGAACAGCTGTACAAACTTGTCGTATTTGTTTTGGTACCAATTTTAGGTACCAGGTCAGATACACAATGATTTTTTGATTTCAAATGAAATTGGTGGTAAATACCACTATTTAAAAAAAAAAAAAAAAAAAAAAAGATGATCAATGATTAATTACCTGTTCAATGGAATTGTATGAATCCTGTATAAACGAGTAAGGCCGCTTCATACTGGTTTTGCGCTTATGCCAAGACTCGGTGAAGTTTGTCTAGTGAAAACCAAACTGATATATATCTCACCAAAGAACTGAATTTAGTTGGAGAATGTATAGAAGAAATGAAGAATTATTATAAGAGATGAATGGAAAATTGAAGTGCACTACATGGATGAAGTGTTCTATTTATCTTATAATTCGTTATTTATTTATTTCTGTGAATCTTCCAGGAACTTACAAACTAAAGAAGAGCCTTGTCATGAACTACACAGCTGGAATGCGTATCCTCTTCATTAACTCAAAAGGGAATCTTTTGAGGTAATCAATCTCCACCGTCTGAATATTAAACGGAGCGAATCCGATTCCTGCTTATAAAATAGGAGTCTTTCAAAATTAGTGCAGATCTAGTTTACACGAATCTTAAAACAGATCGAACGATTGAGATTGATTAACTCAAAAGATTTCCTTTTGAGTTGCAGAGGAACCGAATTCACACAGCTGGGACTATTCCGGCATTCCTTCCATGAAACTTCCAAAAGTTCATTATTATGAAATATAACAACAGCTACTGATAGGGATAAATTAATTATATATTATTTGACCTCAATTAGGAAAATGTTTGGATAATAACTTTTAATGTAACTTATCTAACAAATTATTAATGAATCTGGCTAGTATAACATTAATGTCATTTTGTTTCATATAATACCATTTCTAAAATCTATTGAATCGATTCCAAAACTTATCTACTTCATTAGTTGTGCATTACATGCAAAATTTATATATAATTCTTAGAATTTATTTAGTATCAAGTCAAGTGGTCAAATGTGAGAGTTTTTAAGTGAATTTTAATGAATTTTTTTTAATATTTTTGATCGCTTGAATCTATTCAGTAAATTTTGGATTTTAATTAGTACCCATGAATTATACTTTATCTGGCAATACTATATTATAAAATATTAAGTTTTATTTTTGCTTTTTATGTTGAACCGTATAATTTCAATGTTATGCACGTTCATAATTAATTATACACTTATACTATTATACAATTGGAGGCAATATCTCATATATATCTCAAAGTATAAATAAACAAAAAAAAAAGAGGAAAAAGCTGGATGAGCAAGGCACCAGGGGATTTTTTTAATGTTATACTTTGTCAAAATATATTAAATTCTGTAGTATTTTCTCAAAGTATATAACGGTGGTTCCTTTTCTTAATTAAATCGGCTTTCCGAATAATTCAAATTTAGATATATTATGTAATACAATTAAGACATATTCGGCTGTCAGGTGGGAACGAAAATGGAGACTTAAATTCGGATCCAATTTAAATGGCCGAAATTCTCTATGAGTTGGAAAAAAAAATTCACTTTTTTTTACGAACACAGTAGTGACAGCTCAACAGAAACTTAATGAGTTATGGTTTAACAATTTTATGTAAATCCAGGAGTACAATACATGAAACAGTAACGAAATAAACAGGGAACTGCCACCAACTGCCAACTCCCAACTGCCAAGGATAAATAGGTAGCTACCTTTCTACAAGATTAAAGAAACAAGTAAATGAATGATTCAACCAGTGACATCACTCTGATCACGTCACCTTTGGCGTAAATATAAATGATGCATGCATGGAGACGAAAAGGCACGAGACCGGACACGTATTCACCCGAATTTTTTTTAAATATCATAATAAAAAAAATAAACCAAAATACCTTCTTTTTAAATAATTCCATCTTTAATTATCAAGTCTGTAGATTTGCTCTGCGGTTTCATTATGAAAAAACCACGGAGTCAATTTGCGACCTCATTTGCATATTACAACAACTCAAAACACTCCTGTGACTTGGATAAAAATAAAATTCTCTCAAAACGGAGGTGTTTGATTTTTTTTTTTTTCATTATGGTATATAAATTTCTTTTGGCATATTCACGTGACCATATTTAATTTTGTCTTTTTTAATTTTTCACAACTTAGATAGTTTTTCTTATTATTTTTTTTTCTAACAAACTTGGGATTTTAAAAATATTGTTAAAATTAAATCAAACTGTGATAAGTCACATCACATTTGATCATGACACTTGTAGTCATAACATGACTAATATATTATGATTACTTTGTGAGTCAAGTATAAACAAGGGTGGATCATAACACTTGTAAAATTAACTTTATCACTATATAATCAGAAGTTGAGTCAAGTATAAGCAAGGGTGGATTCATAATTTTTGTCAGGAGGTAAAAAAAATAGTAAATCGGATTCAAACTCATTAACTAATTAGGTACTAGAAAAAAAATATTATAACTTGTAATTTTTAATATTCTGATTTCTAATTCTAGTTAATTATCAATCCAAATTGAAAATTTTTATTCTAACTTTAATTTTAAATTTAACTCAAATTACATATCAAAATTGAGGAGGGTGGGGTGGGGGGTGGGGATATTTCCAAAGAGGAGCAAAATTGGTCCAGACTTATAGATCTCTATAAAATTTAAAAGGAGGTGGGTACGTCCCTTCGCAGGCTCCACTTGAGTCCATCCCCTATGTATAATTAAGCAACGTCGATCAATTGACTTCCATTTAAAAAATATATTTTTTTTATGTATGACTTTTATATAACCTAAAATAATATAATATTATAAAAATATATACATAATTGACCTATACTCTGTATGTGTTGATCTTTGTAGTTTAAAAATCTAACTGAACCTCTATTAATACGACATTATAACACGTAACTCAAGTCACGAGGTCCACAAATTTAAATCTCACCGATGACATAACTCTGATTGCATCATCTCATCTGACGTATACTATAACAGACCTCTACCAAAAGTCTTTTTTTTTTATTTATTACATCTACAGATCTACGGTGCGCTTATTAATTAAGTTGACTCAAACACTTTTCTTTTAATTTTCTACTCTTTTTTCTGTTAGGTTGGTTCTGTCACTTTTGTAAAGGACAAGCAGGGAACCTACTTGATTATAACATTTCTGTAAATGTAGCACACTGAAAAGAAAAATCCATTGCTGATGATACATATAAAGTGGCCTTCCAAGAAACATGCTCCACATAAATTTCAATTGACAGCAAGGAAGACAAACAGGGAGACTTATCCATTTATGAGAGAGATGCTCATTCCATCTGTAATAGCAAGACTTCATGGAGAAGCCGGTCCCACAAATTAAGTACTGCTCTTAATTTTCATAGGCACCAAATTAAAATTTCCCCACCACTAAGGCACTAAAAGTGACTGAAATGATTTTTTTTTTTTTTTTTTCAGGAGACAACTGCTTCTCTTAGATTTAGAATTTATACGGAGATCTATAGGTCCGACTGATTTTGCTCTCTTAAATTTTTCAATGTTATGCACGCTCATAATTATCTCTATTACTATACAAATGGAGGAAAAATAAACAAAACAAAAAAGAGGAAAAAAACTGAATGAGCCGGCCCCGATATTTTTTTTAAGAGTAAAACTAGGGTGTTCTTAAACTCACCAAGGTGTTTGGTGAGCTTAACTTTAAAATATATTATATTGGTTTCAAACGACAAATTCAAACCGTTAAAATCCATGTGCTTCACAAATGATGAATTTACATGCAAAAATTTTAAGTTTTCGAATTATTTTAATATAATGTCAAGCGGTCAAAAATAATAAGGTTTATAAATTAATTTCAGTGCATTCATTTTTTAAACATTTTTTGACCACTTGACTTTATACAAAATTAATTAAAATTCAAAAAACTTTACATGTAAATTCATCAATCGTGAAATAAATCGGTTTCAACAGTTTGAATTTGTTGTTTGAAGACAATCTAAAAAATTTTGGAGTTAAGCTCACCAAACAAAGTATAAAGGCGGGTTCCCTTTCTTTTTTTTTACAAATTAACTCGAGTATTTCTGGATAGTTCAAATTTAGATATTTTCTATAATGCAAGTACTGTTTGGTAAATGCCCCCGGGGGCTCAATCCGGACTGGTCCGCCCGTGACCGTGCCCGTGCCACGGGTATGCATGGGTACACGGGCACGGGTATTAAACGGGCCGGACCCGATTTTTTGGAAAAATACCCGTAAGAACCCGGACCCCCGTACCCGTAACCCATATCCGTGACGCCTGTACCCGTGAACCTGTGCGCCCGTGCCCATGCCCGTGGCAGATTTTTTTTTTTTTTTTTTTACTTTTGGTCTAAAATTCAAAATTTAAACCCAAATTCCCCCATTTCTATTTTTTAAATATTGTTTTTTAATTTCTTTTTTTAATTTCTGTTTTTAAAATTTTATTTTTCTTATTTCTGTTTTTTATTTCTGTTTTTTAAATTCTATTTTTTTATTTCTGTTTTTTATTTCTGTTTTTCTTATATCTATTTTTCTTATTTCTGTTTTTTATTTCTGTTTTTCTTATTTCTGAATTTTATTTCTGTTTTTTTTGTATTTCTGTTTTTTTATTTTAGTTTTTTTATTTCAATTTTTTTTTAAAGAAGAAAAAAAAAACAGAAAATAAAAAATAAAAAAATCAGATCCGGACCCGGACCGGACCGGTCCGCCCCGGCCCCCGTACCCGGACCGTCCTGCCCCCGAACCTGTGACAGGCACGGGTATTAAACGGGCAGGGCAGAATTTAAAAAAAAAAAAACCCGTGATGCCCGGCCCGTTTTACCCGTGTACCCGTGACGCCCGTGACCGTGGCTACCCATACCCGTGCCCGGATTTTGCCCGGACCGCCCGGTCCGAACCGTTTACCAAACACTAAATGCAAGGCGTTATCTGTAACAATTCTATATAAAGCCATGAGTGACATCATCCCTCGGATTTCTGATTACGTCACCTTTGGCTTAATCATTGCTTTTTACCAATGACATCATCCCTCGGATTACTGATTACGTCACCTTTAGCTTAAATATAAATGATGCATGGAGACGAAAAGGCACCAGACACGGGCACGTACGTATTCACGTGACCATATTTGATATTATTTTTTTCCAATTTTTCATAACATTTTGATAGTTTGTCGGATTTTTTTGCAACAAACTTAAAATTGAAAAAAAATAAAATAAAATAGTGATCTTAAATCAAACTGGGACAAATCAAGTCACATTTAATCATAATAACACATGTAGTTATAACATGACTGTTTTCTGAGTAATTGATCATAGCATAATATAACACGTAAACTTAATTTTATCACTGTATGATCAACGGCGGAGTTAGACATAAGCAATAGAGTCAATTGATTTTTTTTTTTAACATTTTTGTATTACTTATGACTTTCTATGAAGAGCGAGCCTAGCGCAATGGTGGTCTCTGTGTGTTTAAGGTTTTGGGTTCGAATCTGCCTCCTTCCAAAATGCAGGAAGAAGGTTGCTTAGAAATTCTCTTCTCAAGACCTCACAACGTGTGGGAGCTTTCAGCACTGAGTACGCTATTTTTATATATAATTTTTTTATTTAATTTAGAATAAAATGTCATGATATTGTAGAAAAAAAAATTATATAATTGACTACATCTCTATTAATAGAGCATAACACATAACTCAAGTCACGACATCCACAAAATTACATCTCATTGGTGACATAACTCTGGTTGTATCATCTAATCTGACGTAAATATAACAGACAGAGACCAAAAGTTCCTTTTTACTTTTAAGGAGTACAATACATGAAACAGTAACGAAATAAACAGGGAACTGCCAACTGCCAAGGAAAAATAGGTAGCTACCTTTTTACAAGAATAAAGAAACAAGTAAATGAATGATTCAACTAGTGACATCACTCTGATCTAGAGTATTAACAATACCCTTAACGGGTATACTCTACTCTACTCATCCGTGCCCGTCGTCTGGGGTACCTATGTCCGAGCCCAGGTATGGGTCAGGTACTCGGATATGTGGGTAAGGGCAAAAATTAGACCGAACCTGATTTTTTTAATCAATACCCGACCATACCCTACCCGACTATACCCGTATCCGATTATCCGAATATCCGTACCCGTATATCTGACCACTGTTCATGTCATTTCAAAATTCAAAATTTGTATTTCCTCCCCCCGCCCCCCCCCCCCCCCCCCAACCCAAAAAAAACCAGAAAAAAAAACAAAAACAAAAAAAAAACCAGAAAAAACAAAAAAAAAACAGCAAAAAAATAAAATAAAATAAAATAAAATAAAAATACTCGTACCCGCCCTACCCGTACCCGCCTTACCCGTCAAGGGTACACGGGTAAGGATATAGAACAGGTAAGGTATGGTTTTTGAAAATTATACCCGCCATACCCATACCCGTATACCCTTGTACCCGAGTATACCCGTACCCGTCCCGGGTATACCTGAAGTACCCGTACCTGCCCGAGTATAAATACACTACTCTGATCACTCTGATCACATCATCTTTGGCGTAAATATAAATGATGCATGAATGGAGATGAAAAGGCATGAAACACGGGCACGTACTATTCACCCGAAATTTTTTTAAATACCATAATAAAAAAAATAAACAAAAACCATCTATTTTCTGAGAAAATTTCACCTTTATCAAGGCCGCAGATTGACTCTGCAGCTTCATTTTAGAGAGACGACCACAGATGAATGGTCCCACTCACTACTAGAATTCACACTTTTTTCATGCTCCAAAAAATGACTATTTCCAAGAGTTTTCCCTTGAAAAAAGCCCAAAAATCGCCATTTCCAAGCGCCACCCTTGAAAAAACTACCGTTGATAATACCCTCCTTGCAAATAGTCTCTATTTCCAAGGGGACCGTTGGAAATACTCTTTTCTAGCTTTTTCCAAGAGATTACCCTTGAAAAAAGGGTCGTTGGAAATACTTTCAAACTTGGCTACCGTCTGCATTATTTTCAAGGGAGTATCGTGGGACCCACCAGATTATTTTCAAGGGGACCATCGTGGGGCCCACCAGATTATTTTCAAGGGGAGAGAACATGGGTCCCACTTGAACATTTCCAAGGGTGACACCCCTAGGACCCACTAGAGTATTTTCAAGGGTAGTTTACGGGGGACCCACCCCAGCATATCCATGACCAATGAAAGTGGCCTCACCTGGTCAGAAATTGGCGCTATTATTTGAATGAGCCCGTGCATTTTTTCCCTGGATATACCCCTGGAATTACTAGCCTCCTATTTTTGGTAGCATAATTAATGTTTTCATTGGACAATCCTCCCGGTACCAACCCAGTATTCCTTTACAATCCCTAATTCCTATTCAAACTGAGAACACATCTTACAAATCGATAGAAAACACATTGAGAAAAGATATTGCAAAACATTTAATAAGCATAAACCTTTTAATAAGAATAAAGCATTAACATAGCATAATCAACACACATTGTATCAAAAAATGTCGAAAACTCATTACAACACAACACCGTGTACTTGCACATTGCTATACACCCAAAAATATTATCCCTTGGAAATATTAAAGACAGTATTTCCAAAAAAAAAAATTCAACACCTTGCAACACAGTAGTTCCAAAAAAATTATGGCTTTTTCAGAATTTAAAAATATATACTGGTACAATTTTACCAGTGAAAACATTTTGCCCTCACCATTGGATCATTGCGGCTTCACTCCTTGCAACCTTTTATCCAATTTGAGCTTGATATTCACAAATCTTGTTACTCCACCTGTATCTTTTCAGAAAAAAAAAATACTTTCATTTATAATTTTTTTTTAATGAAAAATTGCATAGCTATGTTATTTTTACAACTTAGTGACTTACTAATGCAAGAAATATTCTAAACCCCTTGAATTTTAAAATAAACCTCTGTTAGTATGCACCAATTATGCTTCAGCCACACACCAACATTTGAGTACCCATTTTGCATCATAAACATTTTCATTTAATAATTACCTACCAATCACTCCAAATACATGAAATGCATGGTTATCAGGAGAGCTTTGTTTTTATGCTCTTCCTTCAAGAATTAATGGAACTCTAAACCATGTGAACTTTTGTGTTGCCTTCCAACTACAAATTAACAAATTATAATGCTGTGTCATTGGATTAATGAATGTTAGTCAAGGTTAATAACAATTA